>PVIC010049688.1:0-13075 GCA_004025085.1 Thryonomys swinderianus | reverse complement strand
GCATTGTGGGATATGGTACTGATTGCTGGTAGGCATGAGCCACCACATCCAGCATTGTTGTATGTGGTTACCAGGGATCGAACCAGTGGCCTTGTGCTTGCTAGGCAGGTGCTGCAACCACTGAGCTAAATCTCTGGCCCATCAAATAATAAATTTTTAATCACACATTTTAAATGTCGTCTTTTGATCAGGTCATCTAGATGCACTTCTGAGGGGCTTGGTTCTGGGAAAACTAGGAAAAGCAGGACATAAGGCGACATTAGAAGAAGCCCGTCGGCGGTTTAAGGACCATGTGGAAGGAAAACAGGTTCTCTCTGCTGATCTGAGGAGTCCTGTAAGTTTGGACATTCAGTTCCCTTGACTCTGAGGTGCCTCTAGGGTTCTGTAAAGCACAAGTCTGGCCATAAATCATGCCTGGCTCCACTGAAGCATGTGCCATGCGGGTGCACCTCACCCTGTTATTTAGTTTTTGTAGTTCAGGCTGGCCCTGAGCTCACTATGTAGCCTGGGCTGGCCTTGAACTCATAACAATCCTCCTGCCTCTGCCTCCCTAGTGCTGGGATTACAGGTGTGAGCCACCGCGCCTGGCACTGTGGTATGTGGTTACCAAGAATCAAACTTGGGACCTTACACTTGCCACTACACTGTCATCCTGTGTCTTCACCTTGGGGTATTCTTGGGGCTCTAGCTTCTCACTGGGATCTGTGTACGTGATCATCTACATGTAGCTCTTTACAGTCACTTTTTCATTGCTTTGTCTTTACATGAGAATATTTGAAACATGCAGTGCACTGATGTTCCTCTGTTCTTTTATAGGTTTATCTGACTGTTTTGAAGCATGGTGATGGAACTACCTTAGACATTATGCTGAAGGTGAGTGTATTTGAAAATGGCTCCCTTTCTCTACGTATTGAACATGGATGGACACAGAGTACAGTTTTAAATGTTATTTAAAAATATCTTGGCAATGCCAGGGATTTAGCTCAGGATTTAGCACCTGCCTGGCAAGTACAAGGTCCCAAGTTTGATCCCCAGTACCACATATCACAGTGCCTGGCATGGTCACTCATGCCTGTGATCCCCGTACTTGGGAGGCAGAGGCAGGAGGATTGCTGTGAGTTTGAGGCTTGCCTGGGATACTTAGTGATCTCAGGTCCAGCCTGAACTACAAAGCCAGACACTGTCTCGAATAAATGAATGAGTGGATGAATAAAATTTTTTGAATGGAAGAAAGTGTATCACCATACCCATGGTGTGACTAGGTTTCCTTTTCTTTTTTCAGTTATTTTTGAGATAGGTCTTGTATATATAGTTCACACTAGCCTCCAGGTCACTGTATAGACCATGTGGCCTGGGTCTCAAAGCAATCCTTCTACTTCAGGCTCCCAGCCTCCCGAGTACTGAGATATAGGCATGTACCACCACACCCCTATAGGTTTCCTTTATTATAATACAAAAATTTTATTTTAGATTTCAACTAAATATCAGGTGCCCCCCTTTTTTTGAGGCATGGCCTCACTAAGTAATTTAGGCTGGCCTTGAACTCATGGTAATCATGCCTCAGCCTCCTGAGTGCTGGGATCACAGGTGCACAGCACCACGCTCTGTTCCTTTCACTCTCAGTAATCTATAAACCTGTGTAGTGTAAATAATGCAAATGAAATGTATATACATGAGATGCTTTGTATTTTTTTAGTCTCTTCTCCAGTGGGAAATAATGGGACTTGTGAAATTTTTGTGGCAGACTTTGGTATTTTCATGTCATATCACACTGAAGAATTCCTACAAGTGTATGTAGTTAAGAGATTTCCATTTCCTTAACACAAGGGAGCTCACAGTTTTTAACTTCATTATGGAAAAAGCTGTAATGAAGGCAAAGTCAGGGCACTTCAAGAAATCACTTTGTGAGGAATAAAGATTTTCTGTTGATAATATGAGGATAATGAGGTGAGACAAAAATATTTTTATTTGGCCCGGAGGATTAGCTCAGTGGTTCCGGCGCCTGCCTCCTAAGCGCAAGGTCCTGAGTTCGATCCCCGGAAACCACATACAATGCTGGGTGTGGAGACTCACGCCCACCAACAATCAATACCACATACCACAGTGCCGGGCGTGGTTGCTCACGCCTGTAATCCCAGCACTCGGGAGGCAGAGACAGGAGGATTGCTGAGTTCCAGGCTTGCCTGGACTACATAGTGAGCTCAGAGCCAGCCTGAACTACAAAGCGAGACCCTGTCTCAAAAAAAAAAACCAAAACAAAACAAAAAAAAATTTTTATTTTAAATGTTGGGGTAGAGTGCCATCTAGTGGGGTTTTTTTCTTTTCTTTTTTTTTGGAGACAAGGTCTCGCCTTACAGTTCAGGCTGTCAGATTACTATGTAGCCCAGGCAAGCCTAGAGCTCAGCAATCCTCCTACCTCTGCCACCTG
The DNA here is from genome assembly GCA_004025085.1 of Thryonomys swinderianus. Lineage (NCBI taxonomy): Eukaryota > Metazoa > Chordata > Mammalia > Rodentia > Thryonomyidae > Thryonomys > Thryonomys swinderianus. The sequence goes on along the minus strand of PVIC010049688.1, from coordinate 10,647 downwards.
AGTGCTGGCATTGCAGGCGTGACCTACCACGCCCGACATGGTGGTATGTGGTACTGATTGCTGGTGGGTATGAGAAACCACACCTGGTTATTTATGTGTTTACCATGGGATCAAGCCAGGGAACTTGGCACTTGGCACTTGCCAGGCAAGCACCAGAACCACTAACCTAAATCTCCGGCCCCTAATGGTTTTTTTTTGAGCCACAGCCTACGTAGTTCAGGCTGGCCTGGAACTCTAAGGTCCTCCTACCTCTGCCTCCTGAGTGCTAAGATTATAGCCATGTACCACTATGCCTAGCAGTATCATGAAATTTTTTTTTTCTTTTTTCTTTTTGAGACAGGGTCTTGCTTTGTAGTTCAGGCTGGCCCTGAGCTATGTGGCCCAGGCAAGCCTCGAACTCAGCAATCCTCCTGTCTCTGCCTCCCAAGTGCTGGGATTACAGGCGTGAGCCAGCACGTCCAGCATTGTGGTATACGGTGTTGATTGTTGGTGGGCATGTCTCCACACCTAGCATTATATGTGGTTACCGGGGATTGAACTCAGGACCTTGTACTTGCAAGGCAGGCGCCGGAACCACTGAGCTAACCCTCCGGCCCAATCATGAAATATTTTTAAATGTAACTTTCAGGGCCAGAGATTTAGCTCAGTGGTTCCAGTACCTGCCTAGCAAGCACAGTGTCCTAGTGCAATCCAGTAATCACATACAATAATACCAGGCATGATGACTCACACCCACCAGCAATCAGTGCCACATACCACAATGCTGGGTGTGGTGGCTCACGTCTGTCATCCCAGCACTCAGGAGACAGAGGCAGGAGGATTGCTGAGTTTGCAGCGGCTTGCCTGGGCACCATAGTGAGCTCAGGGTCAGCCTGAACTACAAAAGCGAGACCCTGTCTCAAAAAAAGCAAAAAAAAAAAAAATTGGGCCGGAGATTTAGCTCAGTGGTTCTGGTGCCTGCCTTGCAAGCACAAGGTCCTGAGTTCAAATCCCACCAGCAATCAATACCACATACTACAGTGCCAGGTGTGGTGGCTCATGCCTGTAATCTCAGCACTCACCTGTAATCCCAGGACTTGGGAGGCAGAGGCAGGAGGATTGCTGAGTTCAAGGCTTGCCTTGGCTACATAGTGAGCTCAGGGTCAGCCTGAGCTACAAAGCAAGACCCTGTCTCAAAAAAAAAAAGAAAAAGAAAATTAAATTGATGCCTTTTAATGGCATAAGTAAGATTACTAAGTGTTAATGTATTTATCTGTAACACAGAACACGACCCAGACACCAGTAATGTAGAGAATTTGGCTGTGACAAATTTACTTCATATATACTGATACTAAACAGCCAGGAACTGACGCCAGCTATTCATGCAGTGTGCACCCAGCCTTGGTGACACCGACTGGCAGTCAGTGCTTGCTGGCTGTCCTCCTACGGGTTTTGTGGGAGAGCAGCACTGAGAATTGAACCCAGGGCCTTCACACGGAGATAAATCTGCAGCCTGCTTTATTTTACTTTATTTTTTTGAGACAGTCCTTCTAAGTTGCCCAGCCTAAGTTCAGAGTCGCTGTCCTCCTGACTCAGTCTCCCAAGTGCTGCACCACTGTGCCGGCTCCTGTCACCTTTAATGTAGTGTCCTGCTGGTGCTGCCGAGTGAGCATGCAAAGGAAAGCTCCCCTTGACTGGCGGAGCAGTTTAAGCCCATCAGAGCTTCCGGAGGAGAGTTTAACCGTCTCTGTCTCTTTCTGTTCCCCTGGTAGCTTCACAAACAAGCAGATATGCAAGAAGAGAAAAACCGAATTGAGAGAGTCCTTGGGGCCACTCTTTTGCCTGAGCTGATCCAAAAAGTCCTCACATTTGCACTTTCAGTAAGTTGTGAAGAAGCTGCTTATCACGGGTGGGGGTTCCCGTCTGTCAGTGGCTGTTCCTTTTGATCCGGTGTCCTCAGTCTGCCTCACCTGAGAGAGACTAAGGCAAGCTGCCAGGACAGTCACTGCTCTCGCCCACACTGTACGGCACCCCGGCCGACTGCAGAGCAGTCCCCGGCAGCCCAGACTGGCCCGCCCTCTGCCGCTGCCTGCGTCGCCTCTGTATCCTCACACCCATGTGCGCACCTGTCCCGCATCACTGTGCCTGGGCTTTGTGAGGTCCTCCGGGTGGAGACCGCGTTGCCCATTACATGTTCTGGCCCCTGAAGATACTTTCAATATGCTGCATTTTTTCTTCTCCTTGTCTCTCTAGGAAGAGGTACGTCCACAGGACACTGTGTCGGTTATTGGTGGAGTCGCTGGAGGCAGCAAGCACGGAAGGAAAGCTGCTTGGAAATTCATAAAGGACAATTGGGAAGAGCTTTATAATCGATACCAAGGAGGGTTCTTAATATCCAGACTAATAAAGGTATGTGCACATTTTTTAGTATCTTGCTGGTTGTGGACGCCTTTGGGTTGTATCCATTATTCACTAGGCCCATAGCTTGTGGTCTTTAACACATTCCTCATATTGCCAGGTATGGTGGTGCTTTCCTATAATCTTAGCTCATCAAGAAGCTGAGGCAGGAGGAGTCCAAGTTTGAGGCCAGCCTGGGCAATTTGGGAAGATCTTTTCTCAAAGTCAGGACAGGGCAGGGGTGTGTCTCAGGGGCACAGCGCTTGCATGGCGTGTGTGAGGCCTCGGTCAGTTACCATGTCACACAAAAAAAGTGTCCTCAAATAGCTACGGGCTGTGTCTGAGGGCGTCGGCATCCTCCACACCACATCCTCTATAAGAAACAGGTTTGGGAGGGAATGCGGGGATTTGTTTCTGGGGTAAATGGAAGTTTGTTTTCCACTTGTTTTATTTAGAACCTCTTCCTTTCCAGCTATCAGTTGAAGGATTTGCAGTGGATAAAATGGCTGGCGAGGTTAAGGTAAGGAGAGCACTGTTGTCTTTGCTCTTCTCTGTCTGGTTCCTACACACAGGGCCCTAGCTTTAGTCAGTGCAGACATCAGGCCCTACAGTATCCCCTTGTTTTCGCTCAGAAAAGAGGCAGATTAGATTTTAACCATTAGCATCTAGCGAATGTAGAGTTGGGCCCCTTTGAGAGGGCCGGGATGTGGTTGGGACAAGCAAAGCCTCGAGCCCCCTGAGCTGTGTGCAGGGGCACAGCTGCTGTCTCCCAGCCGTGGAGGCGGCTCTCCCGTTCCTGCTCCCATTCCGGTGCCCTTCCCATGGGCACGGGGCCTCTGCACTGGGCCTTTCCAGTTCGATGCTCTGTTCTGGGTGGACCTTGGACCTAGGAAACGTGACCATCTGCAGAACGTATTTCACTCAGTTAGGAAAATGTTAAGTTCAGCTTTCTTTTGCACTTAAAATTCTGCTGAGGGCCGGAGACTTAGCTCAGTGGTTCCAGCGCCTGCCTAGCAAGTGCAAGGTTCCTGGTTTGATCCCTGGTAACCACGCACAACAGTACCGGGCATGGTGGCTCAAGCCTGTAAATCCAGCACTCGGGAGGCAGAGGCAGGAGGATGGCTGAGTTCCAGGCTTGCCTGGGCTACATAGTGAGCTCAGGGCCACCTGCACTATAAAGCGAGACCCTGTCTCAGAAAAAAGTCTGCTGACTATTTTTATTATGTCACTTTGACTTCATCTTCTTGGCAGCGGAGAAGTGACAAGGTAGGAGTCGGAGCAGGTCCGAGAGCACCAGTGCAGCTTGATTCAGCCTGAGCTACAGTCAGGAGAACGTTGACGATTTTAGATCTTTGGTCTCCTCTGTGGCTTTGTTTGTATCTTGTACGGTCATGTGAGCGGGAGGCTGGTTGTGAGGGGAGAGGGCCAGCCTGTGCGGGGTTCTGGGGAGGTTAGCAACGGTGGGACGCTGTCTGCGGGGTTTGTGCTGTGAACACGCCAGCCTGGCCACAGCCAGAAAGTTCGGTTGCAGTAAGGAGCAGCCGATGGTGCTCGCCTCAGCAGGAGCCCAGCGCAGGCTGGGTGCTGACGGGCGCAAGGGAGACTCGGCTCTAACTCAGCAGTGCTCACCACCGAGATAGAGGTCTAAGATACCCAGGTTGTGGTGTGTGAACCCGTGCTGTTTGTTGAGAAGGAGCTGCAGGAAGTCGGGCCCTGGCTCCCCTAAGGAGGAGTGAATCGCTTTCTCTTGCTCCTGCGGTGACACACCCTCCAGGGAGCTGCCAGTTTGCTGCCTGCTGACTCAGAGTAGTTTTGTTTTCCTCGAAGCTAGGTGTTCTTTGTTAGAAGATGGCTTCTGCAACTTTTAATCAAGCATTGTGATAACTCAGATTCATTCTGTGAAAAATGAGAGGCTGTGGAGTGTCACTAGGATTACTGCAGCGTTTAAACTTCTTTGTAGTATTGTCCCTCGTGATTCATCTTTGAGGGGGCCGCAGTGCACTGAGTCCTGGTGGGCCCTGCCAGGAGCTGCCACAGGCTTGTGTTGGGTGTCTCCTAAGTCTCGGGCGGTCAGCGCCTTGTCTTGGTAGGAAAACTAAGACTTTGAGCAATTTATTCCCTGCAAGTACGTGACAGGGCAGTGCATGGACCGAGCCCAGAGGCAGGAGCCCGAGCCACCCAGGAGGTAACGAGGTTCCCGCTCACACCTGCATTCATTTTCTGGCGTAATGCTGGGGCGGCCAGAGGAGTTGCAAGCTTTGGTAGTTTGAGGACAGCGTTGACTGGCTTCGGGTTGCTTTCACCAGGCTTTCTTCGAGAGTCATCCAGCCCCTTCCGCCGAGCGCACCATCCAGCAGTGTTGTGAAAATATCCTGCTGAACGCGGCGTGGCTGAAGCGGGACGCCGAGAGCATCCACCGGTACCTGCTGCAGCGGAGGGCCTCGCCTCCCGCGCCCGCAGTGTGACCGCCGCCTGCCTGGGTGAAGCCAGCGGCCGCCACGCCACCGGGTCCCGCTCCTCACCACGTGGGGACAGGGGCTGAGGGAGCCGCCTGCGAGCAGATTCACATGCCAAGAACTCGAGTCTTCTTTCCAACAGAAACAGTGGGGGTCGGACGATGAATGTAGTTAACTGGTTCCTGCTCACACTCCAGAAGTAAATTCTATTGAAAAAGGCAAATCAGCAATTCAGCAAAAAATAAAATTAAAATTAAAATGTAAATATGATAGTAATAAAATAGAAAATAATGAAACTGTGAAACTTCCTGAAGCCTTGTCAGTGGTAAAAAGTATTTAACACTCTCCTGTTAGTGACGGATATCCTGTTCTTCCGACCTGACCTGACCTGCCGGGAGGAGCCCAGAGGCCCTGGGGGGACTTCCGGGAAGTGACCTCCTCAGGTGCCTCGGCGGGGTGGCATCCTGGGATGGCGCGGAGGCTGGCGTGGTGGCAGCGTCTAGTCTGTGCATATTCCAAGTGGGTGGTTTTTCTTGGCATGGGGACTGACCAGGAAGGTACCTTTTCGTGCATAACTCAGTCCGAACCAAGGACTGTAGTTTTCCTCCTTGCTTCCCTTCTGTGTGACCCCTTGGCCAAAAAACAAAAATGTTTTAAAAAAATAAAATCCCCTGCCCTGTTCTGGGTTTTCCCTCCCTTTAGTTCTGCCCACCCCTGCCCCGGTGTCCTCTTAGAGACTGAGAACTAATAAAGAAACATCTTTCATAGCCACATTAAACAAGAGAGCCTGATATACATTATTTTTTCTTTCCTTTTAAAGATGATGATAAGAGCCCTGACATGCGTGTAGGTGAGACAGTAAAGTTCAGCCAGGCCTTTCCGAAGGAGTCATTCTGCTCGGTGGTCTTCACGGTCTGGGGCCGACCCCGCTCCCCAGGAGCCAGTGTCACCTGCCTCAGCCAGTGAGTTTTAACCTGAGTCTCGCCCCCCTTTCCTTATTTTTCTTTTAAGAATTCTTTTTTGTTATTAACAGAAATTCATATTTGGTGTGGCTTAACTGTATTTCGGAAGGTCATCAGATTGTGAGACTGCTTCCTTGAACCATTTTTGTGCTATTGTTTTAAAAATAATAATTAAAAACAGTTGACGTTAATAAAAATGTCAATGTGAAATTATGTCCTGATTTCTTTTATCCTCTGATAAGTAATTCAAAACATTCCTGTCAGTATAAGTAAGTTTTACTACTATAAGATTTTCTGAGTTTCAGTGTGAAAAAAATGCAATTTGTGAATTCTTAATGAATAAAATACAAACCAGAAAATATCATGGGGTGGTGAGTGAGTGGTGGCCTAGAGCCTCCCTGTGCCCCTGCCCGCGGGCCCAGCCTGGTGCAGCCCTGAGTTCCCAGGAGCTGGCATCTCACCTCAGCTGGAGCCACTACTCTATACCCCAGCTCCCATGCAGGGCCCTGGTCCCTCTGCTGGCTCAGTCGGGCTGGAGGGCAGGCTCCCTCCTAGGGTTCCATGTTCCCTGCTGTCTTCTGGACCCTCACACAGCCTCTCCATGGAGGGTTGTGTTTTCTACTAGCTCCTTGCCTGGCTGAGCTCTGTGACCCTGGTCCTTTGGGTCTGAGGCCCTGAGCCAGGAGTGGAGAACCTCTTAGAGTTTTTAATGATAACAAGCAGCAGCTGTGGCACACGTGCTGTACCACTACCTTCAGCCATCCATTACTGTGCTGGACCCCCCCACCCCGTACTGGGGATTAAACCAGGCCCTTTGCACTAAACTACATGCTCAGCTCTTTAGTGTTTTGAGACAGGGCTGTGCTGAGTCTTGGATTTGGACGACCCTCCCGACACCTTCTATGTGCATAAGTGGGGGATTAAAAGGCAAGTAGAAGCCAGGTGTGGTGGTGCACACCTGTGATCCCAGCGCTCTAGAAGATCAGGCAGCAGGATCAACACAGGTTCGAGGCCAGCCTTGACCACACAGATTAAGGCCAGCCTGAACTGCACAGTGAGATCCTGGCTCAAAAAAACAAAAAAGGTGAGGGCTGCAGATTTAGCTCAGTAGTGCCTGCCTCGCAAGCACAAGGTCCCAAGTTCGATCCCCAGTAACCACATACCCCAATACCGGGTGTGGTGACTCAAGCCCCCCCAGTAGTCAGTACCACACACCACAGTGCCAAGCATGGTGGCTCACGCCTGTCATCCCAGCACTCAGGAAGCAGAGGCAGGAGGATTGCTGAGTTCGAGGTTTGCCTGGGCTACATAGTGAAATCAGGGCCAGCCTGAACTATAAAGTGAGACCCTGTCTTAAAAAAGGAAAAAAAGCAGCTCTGTAAAATAAAAGGAGCTCAGATGCCGAGGCGGCACGGCCAGCTTGTGGGGAGTGGTGGGGTCAGAAGAAGCAAGTCCTTCCCGGTGGGACTTAGGTTTCTCTTGAGGCCCCCCTCAAGCACTCTTTGCTGTCTACCACAGAGCCCCTTCCACCAGCAGCTTCTACCCTGGAGCCAGCTGTAAGCCAGAAGAAACCTCCTTTATCTTGTGTCAGGAGGAAGTGACCACCACTGACTACCCCACCCTATGTTCAGGCTTGTGATCTTCCTGCCTCAGCCTCCCCAGGTGCTGAGCATGCCAGGCCCTGTATCAGATTTTTAAAATATCTTCCAAAATAGCTGGGTATCATATATAATATACCCATTTTATAGATGAGAAAGCAGGCTCAGAAAAGGCACATGAATTCACTTCATAGCAAATAACTTTCAGAAGCAGTTATCAGCCCAGGCTTCTCGGCCTCCAAAACCCATGTCCTTGCCAAGACCACAGTGTCCACCCCAGGAGGGTCAGGCAGATCCAAGCGGAAAGTCTTTGGTCATAACACCCTGAACTCGCCCAATCTCGTCAGATCCAGGTGGGAAGAGCTTTAAATATTAGTGGTTTTGCCTTTTCTCTAACACTTTCTAGTTAAAATTTTTTATTGGAAACCAGAGAGTTCACAAGATAGACAAATGTGCTGTGTGAGCTGTGGACTTGGCTCAGTGGTTCTGGCACTGCCTGGTAAGCGCAAGGTCCCAAGTTCAATCCCTAGTACCACATATTACAATCCCCAGCGTGATCGCCGCCCCCATAATCCCTGCCTCTGACTCCTGAGCGCTGGGGTGACAGGTGTGAGCCACCACGCCCAGCACTGAGGGTCAAATTTGGCACCTTGTGCTCACAGGGCAGGTGCCGGAGCCACCAAGCTAAATCCCCTGCCCCTCCGATTTTTTTGTTTTTGTTTTTTTTGTTTGTTTGTTTTGAGACAGGGTCTTGCTTTGTAGTTCAGGCTGGCCCTGAGCTCACTATGTAGCCCAGACAAGCCTCAAACTCAGCAATCCTCCTGTCTCTGCCTCCCGAGTGCTGGGATGACAGGCGTGAGCCACCAGACCCTGTGGTATGTGGTATTGATGGCTGGTGGGCGTGAGTCACCACGCCCAGCATTGTATGTGGTTACCGGGATCAAACTCAGGACCTTGCGCTTGTGAGGCAGGCGCCCGGAACCACTGAGCTAAATCTCCGGCCCTGTTTTTGTTTTTTTTTTTTTACACTTTTGGTAAGGTTCATTGTACTGCATTATACTTAGGGCATGAGTCTTGATGCGTCAGTTCTTTGTTGGGAGGTGGGCAGGCTGGGATCAACTGCAGGCCGGAGACTCGCTGGGCAGACGCTACCAGGGGACCCTCCCACTGGAGTTTGGGAGACTCTTGTTACAGTACTAAGGACCCACCCAAGAAGGCCGAGCCAGCAGAGCTGCAGGAAGACCCTGCTGTCAGAGCACACCAGGCCCAGCGCCTGCTTTCCCAGGAAACCCCAGCGGGGCTGGTGTTCTCCAGGGAGGGGGAGGGTGGCCACTCTGCCAGTTGTGCCTGCTGGGCTAATGGCACTACAGCTGGAAGGAATGCAGTTGACTCCTAACCTGCATCTTCTCGGAACAACAGCAGACAGCACCCGTTGTGGCTGATGAAGACGATACCGGGAGGAAATCATTTTACACTGCCAGGGAGGGCTGTGGGGCACCATCCTCAGCCTAGGGTAGTTTAACCTCTCATCAGTTGGCCAGATTGTACATGTGTTGACTTTACATTGTGTTCATTTAGGGAGCCAGGCATGGTGGCACATACCCCTAGACGAGTTCTTGGGAGGCTGAGGCAAGGAATATGGTAAATTCAGCCTCCAGCTGGGCTAAAGTGAGTTTAAATTCAGCCCTGAACTGACCTTGAGTCCAGAAACCCTCAAAACAAACAAGAACGTTTCTCTTTTTTTTTTTTTATTTGGAGACAGAGTCTCGCTTTGTCGTTCGGGCTGGCCCTGAGCACGCTGTGTAGCCCAGGCAAGCCTGGAACTCAGCAATCCTCCTGCCTCTGCCTCCCAAGTGCTAGGATTACAGGCGCTTACCATGCCTGGCTCTTTTCTTTCTTTTTTTTTTTAAGAGACAGGTTCATCTGCTGCCAGGATGGCTCTAAACTCTGAGAGTCCTTCAGACTTCCTGCCTCACCCTGGGTAGTAGCTGGGACACAGACCCTTCACTTTTGAAACGGTAACATGCACCAGATTGGCTCTTGTGTCCATTTCCGGGGATAGGGTGAACTCAGGCTGGCCTTGCGCTAAGGCGCTCAGGATGGCCTCAAACTTGCAGAGATCCTCCTGCCTCCGCCTCCTGAGTGTGGGGATTACAGATACATACCATCACCCCCAGCATGAGCTGTCCGTTGGACAACACACCGGTTCGTGACTTCCTGAGTTCAGTACAAGAGCCATGCTCTGCTGGAAGCCGAGGTGAGGCTGCTCTCTGCCCTGTGGATGGTTCTAGGCCTGTGTGTCACACACAGGAGCTACTAGCAGTGGGCAGGTATTTCAGTTGACTAAAGCGTGTCTCCTGGGTGTCTTCTCCGTGCCCCTCCTCTTACTGCAGCTGTCTCTTCTGCCCTCCCACCTGGGTGCCCAGATGGCTCCTTTGGAGGAAAAGGCTGGCACGCAGGGAAGGCAGAGTCTGCTCTGCAGCACCTTGTGACCCACACGTGCAGTGAACCCCGGAGGGGCCAGGCTGCCCCGAGAGGTGGCCATGCGCTGCTGGACAGAACCCCAGCCTGGACGTGTCGCTCTAACTGGGACGAGGCTTTGGAGCAGGAGGCACGGTGCGCTGTTCTAAGGTTTGGGCGAGTCCAAACCACCTGGAAAAGCAGCCCGTTCAGGAAGAGCTCCCTCACAGAAACCCTAGCAAACGAAGCCCTGAAGAATGAATAGCTGCCAACTAGCAGAACTGGCCTGGCGGCTCTGCCTGTCGTAACCCCAGCTGCTCAGGAGGCTGGGGCAGGAAGGCCGCTAGTACAAGACCTGCCTGGCAATTCAGTGAGACCCTCCCTGACTGAAGACAAAAAAGTAAAACTAAACAGCTGGGGAAGTGGCTCAGCACTCCCAGGTTTCGTCCTCAGTGCTGGACAGAGTGTTGCTTTGCACTTGACGCTGCCCTTGAACTCACTGTAGCCCAGGTGCAGGCCTCGAGCTCCTGGGGCGTCTCCTGCCTGAGCCTCCTGAGTGCAAGGATGACAGGCCTGAGCCGCCATGCTGGCTTCCGACGCGAGATTCCACAGGCCCAGGGTGAGTTCAGCCCCCACACAGCTGTGTGCATTTCTCAGCTCCGGCTCCGGGGAATCCCCCAACAGCCCCCCCAGAAGAGATCATCACTCGGCCTCCTGCGTAGCCGCCAGGTGTGCCGCCTCGCTCCCTCCTGACGTCCAGCCAGCTGGCCGCATCCCCCACCCAGCTGCGGGGTG
>PVIC010049687.1:0-13065 GCA_004025085.1 Thryonomys swinderianus | reverse complement strand
CTAGTGAAGTGTGGTACAATAAAACTGCAAGATGTTACGGGGACTTTTATTTGCAATTTTCATCCTGTGATTACCCTTGTCGTTCTCTGTTTCTGGTGTGGAAAAGTCTGAGATTCGTTCTCCTATGGAAAAGAGTCCTGCCCTGGGGAGGTTTGGACCATCAAGCTGTGCTAGAAGCGTGAAAGAGTCCATGCAGCATTCCAGCAGCAGTTCTGCGGACCTAGGCTCTGCGTGGGAGACCCCGGGTTTCTTTCTCCTAGGGACGTGGGTCACTCGGTGAGAGGTACTGGTTGGAGTGGGGTCTGCTGCTTCCCATGCTTGTTCCTCCTGTGCGTATAGTAATAATCTGCTCCGGAGAGTCACTTCTTACGCATCCTAAAGTGCCCCCATCTTGTAACCAGTTTTCTTCTCTGGGGCAACATTGGAAAGAACAGATTTCTCTCACAAAGTGAAAGCTATAAACATTTTACTACAAAAATTATGCATGGTGACTTTAAAAAAATCTAATTTCTCATAAAAAAATAAGAGAAAGATATGGGCTTCATTACACCACGCAAGAACTGTGCACTGGGAGGCTTCATGAATTTTATTGTTTTAATAAAAAGAGATTGAACATGTGTGCTTTTCTCATGAGGTGGTGTCTGAATCTGTCAGGGATTCTCTGTATTTGGACATCATGCATAATGAATAACTAGTAGTCTGAATCCAGTGACATTCATTGAGCTGGTTGGGACATTAAAATGTAAGTGACACTTCCGCCTGAGACGCTGATAATATAAGTTGTATAAAATAATAATGTGTCATCTGAAGGATCATATATTAAAATAAATACCCTGGTAAAGAAAAACATTTGATGGCAAAAAAGGGAAAAAAGCAGTAACAAAACTTCCGTGTATGGCGAGACAGAGAGGCTGAAGGGAAGGCAGGGAATGAGAGAAAGTGAGAATCACGATGTATCTTGTACAGGTAGAAATTCCCAACAATAAATATAATCAGAATATATACCTAAAATGTACCAGTAAATTCAATAAAGGAAAAATGAATATGGCAATAAAACTACCTTACAATGAAATAATTTTCATTTCCCACCAGCTGATCAATATGCCTATAACGTGGGAACACACACACACACACACACACACTCAGAGAGACACAAGCATGCACTTCATACAAATGGAGTCCAAAATCTAAGCAAATCTTCCAGATTGCAGAGATGGCTGAATCCCTAGAAAAACTGCCTACAAATTTATGTATGACTCTAAATATTGTTCAAACTTATGATATTATTTACTATGTAAAGAAAAAAAATTCCCAGCACAATAGGATCTCAAGTTATGACCAGACTGGTGGTTTTTTTTTATTAGTACATATTTACAATACAGAATGTTTGCATTCTTTTTGAGGAGTTAGTATATACACATAGCACATCTTAATTCCTTTTTAAATGGCTTTTCCTCATTTCCTTCCCATGTTCCTCCATTTCTTGATTCTCTTCCCATTAGAGAAGGATCTTCCTACTTCCTAGTACATACCATTTGTTTTCATTGCAGGGAGTTTTCTGATCCATGGATATATATTAACTTGTAGGGCGATTTGCCTGTCCATGGGTGTTTGAGTTGTTTCCAGCTCAACACTCTCATGAATAGAAGTGTTCCAAACACTCATGGCCAATTCATTTTTGTGTGCCTATCATTTTTATTTGTGTCTTGTGCAAATATGAGAAGATTACTAGACAATATGAAGGTCCCTGTAAATATTTATCCTAGCTATTAACGTTCCTATCTGATTGTGTAAGTAGATAAGCCATTTTTAATGTGGCTTTGCTGATTATTTTCTCTGTTGATTTGAGTCCTCTTACTTGTGTGTATGCTTCGTAACCTTTGATTGAGTACCAGTCATTGTGTGTGAAGGTCAGTAGAGAAGACAGTAAATAACATTTATATCCTAAGAAGATTTCACCTTTTTTGGGCGGGGAGGGGCAAACGGTGATTGTAGGGAAATGTAATTCAGCCTGTGATTGGATGGAACACGGCATATACTGATTCTTAGATTCAACACAACTTCCTGGCTACTTCCCAACTAAGCAAAGCTCAACCTTCCATCTGCCCTGGTCACAAATATCAGTCTGCCTGTGAGCCGCTGTCTCCTGGGTAACCCTGCCACCTTCCCGCTCCATCTTCAGCCTGAGACAACCGCTGTCTCGCAGCTGTGTGAAGTTCTGTGCACCGGTGCTGTTTCTCTAGTTCTCCTTTCCTGCACCCAGACGTTGGAGGCCTGAGGATCTAGCCCTCTGGGGGTCCCCTGTGTATATGGCCACGCCCTCTGTCTGGTGTTCCATCATGCCCAGAAATATTGAACGGTATTTTAGAGGCAATAACTTAAAGCTGATAACAAATTGGCTAGTAAATAGTTCAGTTGCGCCTTCTTGGTTTATAAGGACACAGCTCTAAAACAAGGAGGATCTTTACTAAGACCGAAAGCAGTTTATAGGGTCTCATCAGGAAATATGGGGGGTTGGCGAGATGTACACCTGTCCCCATAAAACGCACAAGATGCCCATTCGGCATGTAAAAGGAAAATGTGCATAAACAGATCATAAGCCATGACTTTGGCCATTTTTGAGGAAAAGGTGACTTTATGGGTAAGTCAAATGAAGAGATTACTATATTATTACATTATACTATATTATTATATTATATCATATTATATTTTATGTGCCCCACAGTTAGCAATTTCAAAGCAATCTTTAAACACTAATTTTCAAATGTTTTAACTGTCTCATTTCAAAAATGAAAGAGTAGCCAGGGGTGGTGGCTCACGCCTGTCATCCCAACACTCAGGAGGCAGAGGCAGGAGGATTACTGAGTTCGAGGCTTGCCTGGGCTACATAGTGAGCTCAGGGCCAGCCTGGACTATAAAGTGAGACCCTGTCTTAAAAACAAAATAAAACAAAATGAAAGAACAGAATGCTGAAAGGAAGCCTATAAATTTAACAAATATAAATACAGTCAAATGGAGGTATATGAACTTCCAAATTAGCTGCAAAACATCACAAACAAAACCAGACTTGGCTTTTGCTCATAAACTTTTCACTAAAAAGGGGAAAAAAGTAAAAGATTAAAAAGATGTCGTTAGGCTGACTTGGACAAATGGTGTGGTATTAAAGATAGGTGAGAATTCACAATTCTTTAGTTCCTAGCTGCTACCTGACATAACTGTCAGGAAGAAAAATTACTTACAAAATCAGCAAAATAAACATTGAAATGGAAGAGGCCCAAGCTGAAATCCAGAGAAGAGATAACAGAGCCCCTGTTGCTTTAAAATCTAGTCACCTTTTCTGGGTACACCCTAAATTGTAATGAAGCAAAATGGTATTGACATTTTCCGTGTTATTTTAGGAACAGAATGGGAAGAATTCAAACAAAAAAAAACAGTAAGTACAGAGACTGGACAGGTAAAAATGTGGGGAGAAAGCTGACTTCACAAATTTAACATCATATTCATGCTGAACATTTTCACAGTTCTTCCAAACTAGTTTGGAGGGTTTTAAATTACTACAGCTATATGGATGCAATCACGCACCCTTACATAATAAAGACTGACTGTACAAATAAGATTTCCTTCCTAATACAAGGCTTACATTTCACCAGGGCCTTGCAGTGCTTTTATCACTAAAAAAAAAGTTAAGAATGACAAATGTTAGTGCTGTGGGCAAACTGGTGGATGAGATGGTAGCCTAAGTGTTTCAGATCACATCATAAGTGTTTTAAATAATTTATGTTTATGCAGTACTTTTCAAAATCTTATATATATATTTACATGGTTTGCAAAACTTTTCTACAGTTAATCCTTATAACAAATGCAGAGGCAAGATAAAGAAAAATTCTTTCTTTACAGATCCATTTTTGCTTTCCTCCTTTATTCTGACAGCAAACAATATATGATCATTGTTGAAAATTTGGAGCTCAGTAAATACTAGTGTAAAAAAAAATAAAAATATCACCCCAAATCAGTACATTCCAGATAAAATGCTATCACCATATTTCCTTTCAATCACTTTGCATGCATTTTCCTTTTTATATGCTTGAAGTTATATATAAACATTGGCATTTCTTGGTTTTAGTTATTGATGATAAACCATCATATTTATTTGACATGATATATTCAATAATTATATTTTTAGGCTGTCACATTATTTTCAATGTTTTTTTTTTCTACTCATATATAATCATGTAATGAACCGTGGACATAAATAACTTAGCAGTTTTTTTTCAGAATCCCCCGAGGATATATTGTAGAAAGGGATATATTGTGTAAAATGTTATGAATATTTTATTTAGTTGGAAAGACTGAAAAGAATAATGCCCCACGAGCATTATGAATGTTCTCTTTATATCTACATCCAGTCAATTTCCATAATATCATTTGGTTAATCTTTGTTAATATAACAGTTGAAATCAAATCTTATTGCTTTATTTGCATTTCTTTGATTACCAGTGAAGCTGAACCTTTATTTTTTTTCACATTTTCAATAATTTGCATTTTCTTTGTGGCTTACTTCTTTACATATCTGCCCACTGGGTTGTGGGATTTTCTAATGGATCAGTAAGTCCTCTTGTATCGAGAGGAATAATGAATTTTTGCATGTCATTTATTAAAAAACTGTTTTCTTAGCATGCTGTATATTTTAAAAAATAACCTAGATTCATATAAGTGTACCTTCTATTATTTTTTTTTGTATTTTTTAAATTCTTCTGTCCTAGACAGTACTTTCCCCTTCAGTAAAACAAAAAGTGGAATATAAATTATCTTTCTCAGACATTAGCCAGAGTTCTTATAAAATGTAATACTATAACTCATAACATATAATTGCACATTCAGCTGCAAAACTCTGGTATGAAGGTTTGACCCTGAATCTAGTAGTTGGACTTCTCCATTATCTTTACACTGTGCACAAAATGTACCTTTTTCTGTTTCCACTCTTGCTTTCTTGATAGAGGTAAGGCTACAACACAGATTCATATGGCCTTAAAATATTGCCCCTAATATTGCATAGCTGTCATTCAAAAGTTTGCTTTCAGTGACTTAGCTGGTCTGAGTTGTTTCATTTCTTTTTATAATATGCAGTCATTCTGCACTCATATTTCATTATGATATTGAGTGAAGCTGACATACACAGATGTAGGAATAAATACAACAGACTCTGGACAAGCATCCAGCCTCATTAATCGGAAGGAGAATGACAGTGTAAAAACTGTTCTGTCGGTTCTAATAACTCTAAACCTACTTCAGAGGAATTAAGACATGTCCTGAAAATATTTTTAATTGATTTTATTTGGTGTACTGGATAATGCAATATGATCACATTTAACATAAAACTTGTACCTGTGCATGACACGTCTTAATTCTCATTTTCCCCCCTTTTCCCTGCCTTCCCTATTAATATTTTCAGAGAATATTAATATTTTCAGAGAAAATATTAACGCAAATTTCTTTTAATGATTGTTACATTGTTTATGACTTCCATCCTTTGGAAAGTTAGGGTAGACTTTATAACATAACGGTCTAAGTTTTAATGCTATATTTTTTCTGTTTTTTTTTTTTTTTTTTATTTCAGTGCGTTGTCTCCAACTCTATCTCTATCTACAACATACTTTTAGCATATGGGCACCTCTGGTTTCCCCCCCAGGGTTGTGCCCTTAATGGTAAAACCTATGGTCTTTCCCCTGAAGTATTACCACCTCTTGCAGACTCCTTCTGCCATTTCTACTTCTAATCCACATGACCCATTATGCAACAAACAGAGCACTGTAAACCACACCAAGATACATCATTCACCTACGCAAATCCTCCTCACTGATCTCAGGGTAAATCTCTTTAAATCCATGCATCTGCCATCTGGTCCTTTGCCTCAGCCTCGTGATATTCACATTAACCTCTCTTACTCATGTTATAGATAATTCATATAACCTCCCTTCTTTGTGTTTTCTAGGATACCACAGAGCTCTCTTTTTTTTTTTTTTTTTTGCAGACAGGTTCTCGCTTTGTAGTTCAGGCTGGCTCTGAGCTCACTATGTAGCCAAGGCAAGCCTCCAATTCAGCAATCCTCCTGCCTCTGCCTCCCGAGTGTTGGGATGACAGGCCTGAGCCACCACGCTAGGCACTGTGTATGTGGTATTGATTGCTGGTGGGCGTGAGTCACCACGCCCAGCATTCTATGTGGTTCCTGGGGATTGAACTCAGGACCTTGCATTTGCAAGGCAGGCGCCGGAACCTCTCTTAAAGCCTAAGTGTGCCCCTACTTTGGCCTTCCTGTGCTGACTGGCAAGTCCTTCCAGGGAAAGTCTTAGCTCACTCCTTTACTTTTTCAGGTCATCCTGTGTGGCTGAATGAAAGAACAAAAACGAGAAACCTCTTTTCACTTATTTCAGCTCCTACAAGGGTGTCCGGTTGGAACCCTTGAACCCACAAACAGTGCAATATATGTGGTAAAACCGACTTGAGAGAAATAAGGAAAGCCTCGGACGAGAGAGGTGAGGAGACTCCCCAGGGTGACCCCAGGGAGCAGAGCGTGACCACCAGAGCCCCGGCCGGAGGGAGGCGGGAAGGTCCCAGAAGGCGCTCGGACGAGGTCGAAAGAAAGCAGAGGCTGCATATGGGAACGCAGACACCAGGAGGCCTCCGGAAGCTGGAGAAGGGTCCCATTCCCCACCGAGGGTCTCCACTGGCACCCGGTGACGTGTCTGGGGACTTCTGCTCCAGAACTGCAAGAGAATAAACTCGTTCCTTCTAAACTGGGCAATGTGTTGGGCCTTGCTTCCAATCGCACCGTTCCGTGTCACACTCTGTCCCCGGGACGGGCCACGTCGTGGTTCCCTGGAGGCTGCAGAGGCAGCATATTTTATCACTGCTCACTCTTTATTGTCCATTTACCCTGTTGGGAGGAGCTTTTTATGTTTCTCTTCTTTCCTTAGTATCATTATTAGCACTAATCTTAGCGCTAATAGCACTACTACCTGGTCGTTAGTAGGTGCTTACTGAACACCCAGGTGACTGCAATTGCCAGAGCGGTTTCACAGAGGAACAAACTATAAACAAAGGAATTCTGCCCCCCATGCAAATAACGTAAGCAAACTTGGTTCCGTGCCTGTTTCTTTGTATTCGAAGTTTGGTTTTCTTTGCCCACATGAGAGCTATCTCACCGAATAACCTGTACATCGTAAAACCTGAGCGGTCTTGTAAAAACAGTACGTCCCGATGTGAAACTATTGGAGGAAATATATTTCCTTCTGTGACTGTCCTATTAAGTTCAAGTTGATCCTTTTTCCGGGGCCCGAAGGATTTGAAGGAAAGAAAAAAAAATCACCAGCAATACTGTGTCGTGACAGTGACTACCAACATACTGATCTAATGCCTTCCCAGCCTTTATGGGCAATTACCCAAAGTAGAGAATTTCTGTTCATTAGGGGACAGGGACACGATGCTGGAGATTATACGGTCGCACCTGACAGGTCACATGGAATTATTACTGAGACAGCCTGGACTAATCAAAGGAAGGTCACAGCACATCAGCCCAAATATGGTTCCTGAGACACCATCATCTGTCATCAGCGAATGATCTCTCATTTAAAAGAAGCCACTCTATCAGTGAGTGAGACTTGATTTACTGGCCAGGAAGGAAGAGTGGACAACAGAGAAACAGAAATTAGCAAGGAAGTTGCAGGGTAGAAATAAGTGTCAGCGAGTACGGAAAAAAGCAACTGAAGATAGAGCTGGGAGAAAAGTGAGACGATCAAAATTGGAAAATATCCAGCCCATGTGTCTGGTTGTCTGTACTAAAATGGAATTTTGAATTTTTGCATAAAATGTCATATTATCCCCAAACTGAGTATCTGCTAAGTGGTGTAAAGGAGGTTTGACATAAAGATCTGTCTGAACGTAACCCTATAATCTTTCTACGCTTCATCTTAGCCAAAAGGCTGAGAAGCGATGTAACCCTATAATCTTTATAACAAATTTCACAGCCTGACATGAAAGAATCAGTCCCAGTACAGGATATAATATATTGACTGTCCTCACTTGCGTTGCGAAGGGAGAATTAGAAAATTAAACATTTGTAGACCATTTAATTGGTTTTGCTATAATATTAGTGGAATAATGATTTCTCCTACTCATGCCTTACAACATGAAGCATGATTGATTCTTACCCCATATGTGCACATATATTTATTTTGAAATTAGACTTCAGCTGTTTTCCAAGGAAGAGCAAGTTATGTAATCTGTTAGCATTTACTACCATTTGCAATAAGTTTAACAGATCGATGTTCATCATTATAGAGCAGAAAAGGGTATCGAGCACTGCATATTGTGTAAAGAAAATAATCAAAGTTGGTCACAGAAGAAAACACACACACACACACACACACACACACACACAAGAAATTGTTCCAAGTGTGAATTTAAAAGGACATATGTCAGCCTTTCTGGAAGATGTAATTCATACTTCAAAAATTTCTCCTAGATTTTCTTTCCATCTTTTCTGTTTTCTTCCGCCATTGTTTGTTGCTGTCTTAAAATAGATTTCAAGGAATTTTAAAATAAAGGCAGAGTATAATAACATAGCATTTACATTACCAAAAACTGATACTTACCTACTGTTATTGTTATTTTTCTTTTGAAAACAATTTAGTCAATCTCTTAAAGAAAAACAATACATAGATCAAGTTAATTTTTATTTATTTATTTATTTACTTACTTACTTACTTACTTACTTATTTATTTTTCTGAGACAGGGTCTCGCTTTGTAGTTCAGGTTGGCCCTGAGCTGACTATGTGGCCCAGGCAAGCCTCGAACTAAGCAATCCTCCTGCCTCTGCCTCCTGAATGCTGGGTTGACAGGTGTGAGCCACCGTGCCCTGCTAGGTCAAGTACATATCATCTTTGACCACAATCGCCAGACCACTCTGCTGTTCTCAATTTCTAACAGCCACTCAGATTCAGCCACTGTTATAAATTAAATATATAGCACTTAATCCAATTTTGGTGGAGATTTAGTGCACACAGCATTTTTACTATTATAAGTAGTACAATAGCCTTTTTTGTAAATTAAGTCTTATTCTCCTTTGCAAGACATTCTCAAAAGTGGAATTAGTGGGTGATAGTGCATAATTTATATTGAAATGTATATGCCCAAATTGCTTAAATTTACTCCTCCAGTGACAGATGGGTGCTATTTCAACTGCTATGTCCACCAACACTTGATAGTCCCAAACTTGAACTTTATGAACAAATTTCAGTTAAAATTGTATCTTCATTCTACTTTGTGGAATTTGTAGTTAAATTAAACCTTCTGGTACACAGTACTGATCTTTTGAGTGTTTAATTCTATGATTTGGTTTTTCTACCATGTGAGAGTCAGCAAAGTGAAGGGCAGTTTATAGCTGGAAAGAGAGTCCTCACCTATCCTGATTTCAGACCTTCAACGTGCAGAATTGTGAGGCTGGAAGAATCAATAAATGTGAATTATCTATATCCAAAAATAACCTGATCCATCTACTGTATCATTAGTTTATCTTTCTGTTGTGAATTTGTATTTTTCTCACTATGTGAAAGAATGTTAATTGCATAGAGATTATATTCTTTATAATATTCTTCCATTTACATTTTAATTACATTGTTTTTTGTTGAAGTATTTTATTCCCCCCCAATTTATGTGTTTTTCCTTTCTTCAGTTTTCTTATTCAAAGAAACATTTATTGTCCTATTACAATGTACTATTGTCCTACTTCAACCTATACTTTTGTATTTCTATTTTTCTGTTTTGCTTCATTACTATTTCTTCTTTTCAATACTTAGATTATGTGGCATAAATTACTTTTGCATTGTAGATAGGGATGTCACATGAGGAATAAGCATTGTACCTTTTTTGTTTTGCTTTTCTTTCTTTCTTACATGGGTTACTTTTATAATCAGTTTTAACACTACTTTTTAATAATTTCAGAAACTTTGAATAAACTTTCATCAAATGTATAGATTAGTTTATATGGAGAAATTTTATCTCCATAATAGTAAACAACCCCAAATATAAACATGGTGTGACCCTCCATGTATTTGTCTTCCTTTAAAATTTTAAAAAAATACAGTTAGACAATCAACTCTGTAGAGTCTTAGATATCTTTGGTTTAGTACTAATAAATTAAGAATAAACTAAGGTATATCGGGTTTAAATACATGTTCTTTATTTTAAAAGCTTTTCTTGCATGCATTAATCACATTAGTCTAAAACTTTGAATGGTGAAGTGCATTAAATAGTCCCCAGAAAACTATTTGGTAATCTTGTTTCTAAACAAAATGAATTGATTTTTTAAAAATTACCATTTGAGAGCATGGTAAGTTAAGTGTAACCATAAGGGATACACAGAACAAACAGTAATAAGGAAGCTGGTTAAATATCAGAAAATCTCTGCACACAATATATGATATGAATAATGTAAAGCAAAGACAGAGGGATCCAATTCAGATAGGATTCCTTCCTGAATCTCTCGGGTATCTCTAATCTGAAATCCAGTTTTCCAAACAGTGAATCTTTTGAAGCAAAACCTGACCCCATGGTGGAAATTTCCATGCTTGATCTGCTGTATCTGGTCATAGTAAAAATGAAGACACACTAAAAAATACTGCATAAGATAAAACTTAGGCCATGTGTATGATGTATGCATTAAATATAAACAAACTATCTTTGACACGAGTCTAATCCATAAATTATTGCATTATGGACACACAAATAATGAAAATTCAATGGAAATCTGAAATAGACAAACTATCTTACATCAGCCATGGATTTTGGCAGCTTACACTTCCTAGGAGACTATTCTAATATGATTACTTGTCTCTTCTGAAGGAGAAGAAAAGAAATTAAGACTGTTTGAAACTCAGGTCTCACTGGATCTTTTTAACACTCTAACACTGAAAAATGAAATAGGGAATATGAATTAAAATTTTAAATGAGTAAGAACTCTGTGTCTTCCTTTTCTGGGTACTGTTCTAGAACTCCTGTCAGTCAAGTTGCACAACTTTTCACTTGGTCTTCATCTACAGTACAGGTATATACCTGAGTCAAATAATTATAAGGATAGAATGTGGCCAGATAGAAAAACAGAGCTATCACCAAGTGAAAACACTTGATTAATTTTGGATGAATGGAGAAGGGCAATCATGTCCCTCTGATTTCAAAATATAGGTTCATCCAGTTGCATAATGCATTCTCGCTAGAGGAGAAGAAATAAATATTGGTAGAAAAAGTCACCTCATCTGTGTAGTCAAAGGAATATATAGAAATGGGTTTAGGTAGTGGACAATGGAGTGGTTGGCTCTGATTGATGGAGCTAATTTATGTATTAAAATACCTATTCATCTAAAATGTGATATTCTACTAGATGGATATGGTGCCAATGTAAAGTCAGTATAACATATATTCAATAATTACTCTATATTGACAGGACCATAGGCAAGAAGTTCTTAAATTTTCTGGTATATTGTATGGGGCCTAAGTGGGAAGAGGACCTTTTTTTTTTTTTAACCATTTCAGTTCAGCTTTATTAATACTTTAAAAATAACTAAGCCACTTCATCCTTGACAAAGGAGCCAAACATCCTCAGTGGAGGAAAGATAGCCTCTTTAACAAATGGTACTGGAAAAACTGGGTTTCAACCTGCCAAAGACTGAAGCTCGATCCATCTCTTTCACTGGGTACTAAACTAAAATCAAAGTGGGTGAGAGACCTAAACATTAAAACAGAGACACTAAATCTGCTGCAAAACAGGCTAGGTAAAACTCTTGGAGACAAAGGCTTAGGGAAAGACTTTATGAACAAAACCTCTATAGCATGAGAACTATCAGAAGAAATCAACAAATGGGATCTCTTTCTATTAAAAAGCTTCTATACAACAAAAAGAAACCATCAGCAGAGCAAAAAGGTAACCAGCAGTATGGGAAAACAATCTTTAACAGCAATTCCTCAGACAAAGGGCTACTATCTAGAATATATAAAGAGCTTAAAAGAATCATTTCCCCCATATTTAAAGACCTAGTTCAAAAATGGGCATCTGAAATGAACAGACCTTTTTTTTCAGAGGAAGAAGTAAAAGCAGCTAAGAAGTATGTGAAGAAATGCTCAATGTCACTGGCCATTCGAGAGATACAGAAGAAAACAACTCTGAGATTTCATCTTACTCCACAAAGAATGGCTGCTATTTCAAAATTAACCAGCAACAAATGCTGGCACGGTTGTGGAAGAGAGTCTTTTCTCCAGAGTAGTCCCCATGCCTGCTAAAGATCTCTACCCATACTTGCATAGCACAGATGGAAGATATTCCAATCAGACAGACCTAGAACAGTAACACACACTAGCCGATACCCGAAGTGACAAAATCAATAAGTTGTGCATTTTGAAACAAGTAGTGGAGAAAAAGTATCTCAGAAAGAAAAAAGAAAAGAGAATGGGCATCTTTACATGCAATCCTGGGTTAGACGGTCGTCACACACCCTGGGGCACAGGAGGGAAAACTTGACATCAGAATCCTAGGTAATCATGATACATACTTAGGAAATGATATAATGTGTAATTCTATATTAAATAATAATTTTAAGATACATAAAAGCACAATTATTCAGCTCATGCTTTATGTATATTAGGAGAAATATATACTTCATATATATAATTGATATAAATGTCAAAATCCTTTCATGAGTATCCTGATGTGAAAACCCTTTTTAACTGTGTAACAGTGGTTAGCAAATATCTATACAGTCTATTCCATTTTGGAAAATGTAAACATGTAAATTACTATTTTCAATAAGTATGCCCCTTCCATTGTTAAACAAAGTAGCTCTGAGTGTAGTTGAAAATTACATTTCCTGATCAAAGAGATTTCATTTTGGGTACAGTTTCAGCAAGTGCCGCAAAAACATATAATTGTTATGACAACTCTTAGAATAAGTTTTGTGAATACTGTTCCATGAAGCTTCTGCTTTTGTCTTTAAGTGACTGGTGTTTTGAGCTAATAA
>PVIC010049686.1:0-13080 GCA_004025085.1 Thryonomys swinderianus | reverse complement strand
GGATGACAGGCATGAGCCACCACGCCTGGCACTGTGGTATGTGGTATTGATGGCTGGTGGGCGTGAGTCACCACACCTGGAACTGTTGTATGTAGTTACCAGGGATTGAACCAAGGACCTTGTGCTTGTAGGCACCAGAACCACTGAATCTCCAGCCCTGAACAATCTCTTTTTAACTGCTTTTCCAACCTAAACCACTACCCCAGTTATAAATTATGATACAATTTATATAACTTTTCTAAGAATGCTCTTCAATATTGTTCTTTAAAAGTTCATTATTTTCCTCAGCTAGATACATAGAAGAAGAATTATTGGATTAATTTATATGAATTTAGGAAACTAAGTAAATATTACAGTGAACCCTTAAGTTACCACCAGCCTAACATATGAACAACTTGGGTTACAACTGGAATTTTAATTTTAACTTACAGACAGTTCTGAACTGAATGCCAGCCACTTGTGCTTCCAGATGGTCTCAGATACAGATTTAACACTTAAGAAGTTCTGGAAAGAACTTGACAACGTCTGTTCTTGTGAGGGGTCAACTGGGAAATCCCGGGCCAGTCTAAGGACCCTGAGACATGCCTGTGGAGAGAGAGAGAGACTTTGAGGTCTGTGTAGAGGACCCTGAATCTTCAGTTGACCAGCTTGAGTTACAGTCAGCCCTCATGAGCTATTTGAGTTCGAAAGTCAAGGGTCCACTTTAGCTAGTAAAGTAGCTTGTTGCAGGGGTTGTGGCTGGCTCTCTTTATTTTATTTGTGCTCATTGTAATTTTCTTGACATTTTCTTTGCAGGTTTTCTTTCTTACACACTGAAGCTCCCCAACCTCCCCGTCCCGAGCCTTCTCCCACTTTAAGTAATTTCCCTGCGGATTCTCATTCAAAATAAGCTGCCGTGTGTCCAGTGCCTATCATGTGCCAGGCGCTGTCTCACAGTATTAGATGCGATTCTGTGTGTGACCCCACGCCCGTCACACGATGGCAAGTGTCTTCGTTTTGCAGGTGCAGAAGCTCCAGAGGAGCCGCGCTTTTCCTGGGGCGCAGCCACAGAGCCCCGGGAAGGTCTCTGTGCCCACAGCCCCAGTCCACCCTCGGCCCCAGAGCAGCTCAGCCTTCTCTCTGCTCAACTTCAGAGCAGCGCATCTGTCCCCGGGGCCCCCCGAAGCTCAGTTCTGTCAGAACTCAGCGACCGACGCTTCCCCGTGGACCCCCTTTGACCGACATCTTTTCTTTCACTCCTCACTTCTCCACCCCGCAGGGGTCCTGCGTGTCGGCCACCACCAGCCACCGTCGCGGGGAGATCAGCCTGTCAGGCACAGGGGCGGGGCAGCTCGGGGCAGAGCGAGCGTGCCGTGCCCTGGGTTCCGTCCCCAGCTCCCAAACCAAAATCTTTTGTTTGATTTACGTCCTCAGTGCAGTTACAACTTGCATGCCAGTCTCCTCTGGTTGATTTCTTTTTTATCCTCCTCCTCCTCCTCATCCTGCCAGTGCAGTGCGCAGATCTCCTAAAAGTCCTCCTGTCCCCGCCCCCTTCCTTGGTTCTTGTTTACCTTGAAAATGCAGTTTGCATTTCTCAGCGTGGCACTGAGCACACTGTAGTTCCCACCACCTTTCCGGCGGCCCCTGCTGCTGCTTTCGGGCCTGCCTCTTCCCCTGCATGTGCTGCGCGCGCACACACACAGACACACAGATACACAGGCATGCACACAGACACACACACACACACACACACACACACACTTCTCTCAGACAACTCCTACTGTGTTTAAGACCTGGCTGAGGTGTGAGGATCTAGTCCCGTGTCCCCCCTCGCCCCTCCCGCACCCCTCCCCCCCCATTAGGTAACGTGCCGGTCGGTCTCCTTCACACAAATTACCAGATCCTGTTTTCATCATTGAATTACTCTCGCGTTTTTCTGCTTCCCTGTCTTGAGTTGAGTGCAGCCGGGTCACTAGGTCATCTCTGTCACCCCACAGACTAAGGCAGTGCCCGGAGTGCCATGCATGCTCAGGGGGCACTGGCTTCACCTCGGCCTTTCTCCCTGCAAGGCCAGGGTTCAGTCAACTTTCGGTCCCAGTCCTGTCGGGGCCACTTGAAATGAGGACTCTGACAGATCCACAGCCGGGTGGAGCCACAGCTTGCAACATATTCTTTCCCCAATCGCAGGACCAGCCAGGACTCAAGGTGGGGGAGATAGGCTCTCTCTCTCTCTTTTTTTTTTTTTTTTTTGGCAGAATTGGGGCTGACCCTGGAGTCATTCAGCTCCATCCCCAGCCTCCTTTTTTATTTTTTATTTTGAGACATGATCTTGCTAAGTTGTCCAGACTGGCCTCAACCTGCAATCCTTAGTCCTCAGCCTCCCAGGGCTGGGTTCCCAGACATGTACACCACGCCTCCCTTGTACTTCTTGAACGTTTACTCTGAAGTTTAGTTTGTGACATTTTCCCAGGGTGCCATCTTATTTACAGAAATTTTGGAGATTGAATGGAAAAGTGTGTGGTAATTCTGGAAAGTAAAAGTGAATATGAAAATTCTCAGTGTGGAGAAAATACGAGACCCCTAGGTTACTGTACATAAAAAATAATACTAAGGAACTTAACAATGGACCAGAATTGGGAGCTTTGCAAATCCAAGGTGCAAAGTAGTAGAGCTAGACAAAAAAACCTGCAGAAATGAGTGTAAGTTTAATGAAGAGAAATTCCAGCACTCCAGAGCCTGAGGCCGGAGAATCACTGCGAGTTTGAGGCCAGCCTGGACTAAAATGAAACACTGGCTTGAAAAAAGGTTTTTCTAAGCTAGGGATGATGAACCTTTCAGAGACCGAGTGCCCAAACTACAACCCAAAGACCACTTATTTGTTGCAAAGTGCCACTCTTGCAGTTAAGCCAGAAGATCTGATGCTCAGCTGCTGGGACGATGCTGGGGCGACTTGGCTTGTGCACCTGCAGAGGGGGTTCTGTGTGCCCTCTGTGGCACACATGTCATAGGTTCATCACCACTGTTCTAAGCCTTTGGCCCATGACATATCAGCACGAGGACTGGGGACAAGCCTCTGAAGGTTGCTGTTGCATTGAACTCATCCGAGGCACGCAAACAGAAAAGACACATGGTGGAAGAACACCAGTGTGCCTGGAATCTTGTGTCCTCTGTCCTTTAGTCTTGTTGCCCCTCTGTCCTTTAGTACTGCTCGCTTCCCCACCCTGCCTCTCTCTCCGGGAGCCCAAAGATGGTGTCATCGTCACTTGACCCTGTCCTAAACTGAGGTCCTTGTCCTCCTGCCATGTTCCCTCTGCAGGCTGGCTGGCATTCCAGTGGCCACACCGTTCCATATCAGTGATGCTGGACAGCAGTGCTTCGGGCCCCAGCAGCCAGCACTCTTTTGTGCAGTTCCCTGGGCTCCATCCACGACATTTCTAATGGCCTCTCTTTGTTTTTGTTGTTGTTGTCCCTGCTTTTGAAGCTGCTACTGAGGGTCACCCCCTCCCCCGGCCTTTCACTTGCTACACAGGCAGGCCCTGTACCTCTGTGCTACATCCCCAGCCTGTCCTGTGGATCATGAGAGCTGAGGGTATGATCGCTCCCTCTGTCGGGACTCACAGTGGTCACACTGAGCTGACAGAAAGCCTCGACTTGCGGGAAATGTCTAGTGCTTCACACGGAATGTTGCTAGTACACTAGATTGTCACTGGAGAGTCACACCATTGTTACACTCAGTGACTTCCGGCAAAAGCTCTTCTGCCTGCTATTACATTTTCATTTATTATGCCCATTCCTAAATTGTATGTTATATCTTTAATCTACTAAAATTTTCTCTTTTCCAACTCGTACCCATAAGTGAAGCACTAGAAACTATCGCGTTAATTTAAAAAATCTACTCCTATTACCGGGCGTTAGAGCTCAGTGGAAGAGTATTTGCATAGCATGCATGAGGCCCTAGGTTTAACCCCAGCAATGCAAAAAAGGTAATAAACAAACCAAAAAAAAATCATTGCCATGAGATGTTTTTCCTGCTAGAAATCCATATACTTTACAACATTACTTACTTGGTAATTAAGTGTTACGCCCTGTGGAAGGCTGGCTTTCCCTGTGTCTTCTCTCTGTAGACCAGAAACCCACAATTCTGATTATTAATGGAGTAACTTGTAAAATTTCAGCTACAGGTGCTTTGTACAGCTAAAAGTCTTTCCTGAGGAGCAGCTTCCCAGACATATTACCTCTTAGACTTTGCTAAACTCCAGATAAAAGTAGGTAATGGCAAATAAGAATATACTGTAAGGATATTGAAATCAGACATTTTTTTCACTGCTTATTATCTGGCATTTCATTTCTTTGCCACAAGGTCATGCCCAAGGACATAGCCAGAGCTTTGCTTTTGCATGACAATCCCCAATTTAGCTGTGCTGTTTTGTGTGTGGGGTTAAGTTCTGGCATTAACCTCTCTTGGTGGCCTTCTGTACTGAGTTTGCAAAGCACAGGGAACCAGCAATTCAGATTAATTGAACTAATAATTAAATGAAGAGGGCAACCCTGGAGGAGGCAGCACGCACGACAGTTTGGGGATGCCTCGTTTAGGACCGACGCCACGCAGGTGAAGAGGGCAACTAGCGTTACCTGGGAAAACGGAATACGTTCAAAACGTGCCCTGAACTGTGGGCCAGGTGCACTGACCAGGGCGTCCACCACTTTCTACCCGTCCATCTGTCCTGGTAATTACCCTCATTCTCCAGAGGGCCGAGTCCCATCCAGGAAGCCTCCACAGTGCCTCAGACCGGCAGCACCTCGATGGGTGGCCTGGCTTTTTCCATTCTCACTGTGAAGCCTCACACCTCACTTTCCCTTCACTAGGCTGGACATGGTACCCCACGGAGTGTGCAGTGGGTTAAACGTGGTCACGGAGCAGAAAGCACAGAGACTCCTGCCTCTCGGAAATGGCCTCCCCTGGCCTGTTTCATTATCCTGTTCATTTCCTCCACTCCCAATTCCCGGCCTGTGGTTATCTTGTTTGCGATCGGCTCGGCTGTTTAAAACACAACTTCCTCAGAGGCGGGAGCTCACCTGGGTTTTTTCCCTGCTGGGCCCGCGATGGCGCTCGGCACATCCCCGACAGGCAGCGGACCCTCCGCGGGCTGCAGAGTCTCCACTTCCTGGTCCACTTTTCTCTTACCGGTTCCTCAGGTGGGCGTCAGGTACCGTACCTCACGGGCCAGCCGCCCCTTTTCCAGTTTGTGAGGTAAGAATGATTTTTACATTATTAAGTGGTTGGGGAAACATAACAGTTCATGCGATGGGAGAATGATAAACTTCAAATCTCTGGGTACATATATGAAGTTTTACTGGGACACAGGCCTGTCCGTTAAGTTCCAGACTCTCCGGGCCTGCTTTCAAATGGTGCTGCCGAGTGGAGCACTTGCTGCAGACTCAGGGCTGCGAAGCCTGAAGCCTGGTCCGTGGGGTGTGAGACCCCTGTGTCCCAGAGGGCGGACGGAAACGGCGCGTGGCTCTTTACCCTTGGATTATTCTTGAGCATATTTATCCCTCCTTCCTCACACATTTATTTATTCATTCATTCAACAAGTGTTTAGGCTATGGACCTAGCTCAGTGGAGGGACACTTGCCCAGCATGTGCAAAGCCTTGGATTAAATCCCCAGTATCGGGGATTGGTAATTATTGGTAATCATTATTGGTAATTAC
The DNA here is from genome assembly GCA_004025085.1 of Thryonomys swinderianus. Classification (NCBI taxonomy): domain Eukaryota; kingdom Metazoa; phylum Chordata; class Mammalia; order Rodentia; family Thryonomyidae; genus Thryonomys; species Thryonomys swinderianus. Next base: position 7,388 of record PVIC010049686.1, on the reverse strand, counting down.
CCTCATTCTCCATGTTTGTAACCAAGGCTCAGAGAGCCGAGTCCCATCCAGCAAGCCTCCACAGTGCTTCAGACCGGCAGCAGCACCTCGATGGACGGCCTAGCTTTTCCAATGCTCTTTTTCCAGTTCTGGGAGTGGGGGTTGGGCAGACAAACGGAACTTTATGGACAATCTGCCTGTTTTCAGATATGTCCTGTTACCTCTTGTACTTCAGGGAACGTATTTCAGAGCAGGAGGGAGTATGGCTGCATGGTGTGACTATACGGGAGTCAATATGGGGTCTCTGACCCCCCATGTAGTGGTTGTTTAGTGCAGGAACATGCATGACAGGGGGCTCAAACCCGCCTTTGGTTTGGCAGTCCTCTGGTACCCTTCTTCCTCTCCCCCTGAGGTTTCTGGTTCCTCTGTCCCTGCTCTTGACACTCCATGAACTAAGGCAGGGGTCAGGGAACAGAAAAGTAATTAGCAGTCAGCATTTTTTTAAGTGTTCAGTACAGACATTCTCTGGGCTTCACATGGAGTCATTTTTTAATCTTTAATGTTTCATTAAGATCTTTTCTATAATAGGTAGGAACTCTTTTTTTTTTTTGTGGTACCTGGAATCAAACTCAGGACCTTCAGCTTTCCAGGGAGGCTCGGCACCACTGAGCAACATCCTTGGCCCAAAGGCAGATACTTCTATTATTATTCTGTTTTACAGATGAAAATAATCGAGGCTCAGAGAGGTGAAGCAGTTTGCCTGCAAAACATACTATAGAGCTGAGGAGCATGTAATTCGAACCCAGAGCTCTGGATCAAAACAACTATTTGCCACAAGGCCTGTGACTGAGCTGCAGGGTGGGTAGAAACTGGGCTGCCTTTTTTTTTCTTTTCTTTTTCTCTTGTTTGTAATGGCATTCTTGGAAATATCCTCAGGCCCATTCCCAGGTGACTGTTGGACCACACGCCTGTGTCCCAGGCTGGTCTTTTCCTACCAAAGGGATACAAAGGTCAGAAACTGGATAAGTGACCAAAAAACTGATAAACACTCGTAGGGCTGGTGTGGCCTTGTCTTTTCTTCGCAAGTAGGTCTGTGCTGGGGCACGGGGCCTGGGTGTACATGGCTCGGGCAGCAAAGCAGATGAGCCCACAAACAAAACACTCTGGCATCTGACTACCTGGGATATCTCTTGGTCAAAGAGTGGAAGACCCAGAAAACCAGGGCTGTAAAGTCAGCAAAACTGACCGGACCGGCAGTGCTGGGGTGTCTCAGGAATGTTAATCATGTTACCTGGGAAAGGAGTGGTCAGGAGGGACGAGGGACGAGGGAGGACGGAATGTGGGGTTGAGCTGAAGCCGGGTCTGGACTCTGCGGCCCTCTGAGCCTCTCTAGGCGGGAGCCAGGCTGTGTCTGCAGAGCTTCCGCAGTTTGTCCTGGGTCTGTGACCATCTCTGTTGGGTTCAGGGAGCCCCGCTGAGGTCCAGTTGCACGAGACCTTGTCTTTTCCCTGTTCCTTCTATTTAATAAATCCAAACACTTCAGGGAGTTTAGACCGCTCTGTCAATTCCCTGCTGCTTCCGGGCTGAGAAGGGAAACGGACCTACGCCATGCTTTAGATCATGTCAAAGCTCGGTCAGGAATGCATGTTTGTGTTAGTATTACAGGTTAGCATTTCGAAGATCCCTTCTGGATAAAAACAAATGGTGATGAAATAAACCTTTCTCAAGTGTTAATGTTTTACTTTTTGAGTTTGTCTAATTCTTTAAAAATTTTTATTTTATAAAAAGGAAACAAAATTTAAAAATCAAGTAAGAGTGACAATAGTTAATACTCTGCATGTTATTATCCTCAATGGAGTTAGAATACATAGCATAAAGCAAAAAGGTTCATACAAAAAAAGAAACATAATGACACAAATCTTTCTTTCCAACAAACTAAGATAAACTCGTAGCGTAAATGCAACCAATTAGCGCATGTATTGCAGTGTTTTTGAAAAACAACATATTTGTAATTTGGGGAAGTATTTTAACTTCTCTGTATTTCCCATTTATCTCCCTTCTGTTTTGTTCTTTGTTTCTCATATAAAAGAAACCACACAGTATTTGAACTTATGTGTCCAACTTATTTCATTTATGTTAATTCTGATGTTCAAAACATGGAAGAAGACCTCAGAATACCAAAGTGCTAACAACATACAAAATACACACTTATGTGACCCAGATGTGTGATGGAAGCCCCGGGCTCCAGTCAACATGGGAATGTGGGGAATTTACATGCAGTTTGCAGGAAGTGAGGTGTCATTGTTAGGATAGTTTCCTGTCATAAAAAAAGATTTCTCTAATTTTGTTTTAAAATAGTAATCTGAGAGGTTGTTTTTGATTTGGAAATCTGTAGGAAATCCAACATTGTATGTTTTTTCTTTTAGGAAAAAGAATTTTCCAGATTTTCCAAAGAGAAAATAATCCGATGTGTCTGCTCCTGCAGGGCGCACAGCAGTGCTGTGTATTTATGAGTCATCTGGGAAGGTGGCTGACACAAAGAGCAGGAGACAGCGCTGACCTGGTGAGTTACACAGCCTCAATTTGTGCTTCAAGGCTTCTTCTTCTCTAGTCCTGGACAGTGGCAACCTCAGCAGGCTTAAAGTCATAATCTGTGGCCAGGAGAAGTGATGTTCACCTTTAATCCCAGCACTCTGGGAGGCTGAGGCAGGAGGATCACAAGTTTGAGTCCAGATGGGGTAACTTAGTGATTTGGTCAGAACATATCTCAAAATTTAAAAATTTTAAAAAGGGCTAGAGAAGCTCATTATGAAGGCCTTGAGTTCAGTTCCCTGTTTTGCAAACAAACAAAAGTCATAATCTGTGGCTGTCCACCAACCATTTTGCATAAAACGTCTTTGGCTTGTGCCTTGTTATAAGCTTACCATTAAAACTAGAGCACAGGAAAAAAATAAAAAAGATGAGTACAGTAAAGGGAGGTGTGGCAGTGTAATTCTAGTGTGCTCAGGAGGCTGAACCAGGAGGATCCTGAGTTGGAGGTCAGCCTGGGTTATACAGTGTCGCAAAAATCCAAAAATAAACCGGAGAAGAACCAATTCTTTTGTTACAAGTAAATAAGTCTTTTCCCCTAGAAAAAAGTAATTTTCATATGTAAGGGTAGTTTGTCCATAGTTCCTTTACATAAAGTATCAGGAAAATAAATACGTGGTATTTTTCAGTGTGATTAAAGAAATTAAATACTATCCAGGCATGGTGGCACAGCCATGTAATTTCAATACTTTGGAAAGCTGAGGCAAGAGGCTCCAAAGCTCAAGCCCAGCAGTCATATACTGAAGATTCAAAACCTAATCCGAGGGGCCTAGGGACGTAGCTCAGTGGTAGAGTGCTTGGAGGAGGCCTTCCCAGCGTCATAAAGAAAAAAACATGCACAAACTGCTGGGGAGGAAGAGCTACTGCTCTAGGGGGGCCCAGAGGCTGGCTGCTTTGGGGGTGGAGCCTAGAGTCAGAAGGGCTGTGTTCTTCAGGAGCTGTTGGACACTAGACTGTGTTCTCAGTGTTCAAATCCAGACCTAGTTGCCTTGTCTTGCCTTAAAAAAGTTTATTGAGGTACAATATAGGTACATAATATTCATCAGTTTGGCAACATGCAGCACAGTGCTTATTCTTTTTTTTTTTTGCGGTACCGCAGATCTAACTTGGCCCTGTGTGTCCAAGGTTGGCGCGGTACCACTTGAGCTAAATCCCCAGCCCTTCCACGGTGCTTTACACATTCACAGAGCTGTGTAGTCATCACCAACACATGTTCCAGAATGTTCTCATTGCAGGGAAGGGGAAGCCTGGCAGGCTGACCTGCCACTCCCCTTCCATTTCTCCCCTCAGCTTTCTGTACATATGGATTTGCTTATTCTGGAAATTTCACGCATATAAAATGTAAACTATGTGGTCTTTTGTGTCTGGCTCCTTGTACTTATAATATAATGAAATATAATATTTGAAAAGTTCATTCACACTGTGGCACATATCAGAGCTTTGTTTCTTTATATGCTGCTGTATGGGTATAGATATTTTGCTTAAGTACCCAGCAATAGATAGACATTGGTTTGTTATACCTTTTTGGCTGTTGTAAATAAAGCTCTATGTCTCCCTCTGTAAGTTTTATTTGAATACCTGCTTTTAATTCTTTAGGGCTTATTCCTTACTGGTTCAAATGGTAATTCTACATTTAACTTCCTGAAGAACCACTGAACTTTTTCATTTCTTTTCTTTTCTTTTTTTTGAGACAGGGTCTTGTTTTGTAGTCCAGGCTGGCCCTGAGCTCACTATGTAGCCCAGGCAAGCCTCGAACTCAGCAGTTCTCCTGCCTCTGCTTCTCAAGTGCTGGGATTACAGGCGTGAGCCACAACACTGGGCACTGTGGTATGTGGTACTGATTGCTGGTGGGCGTGAGTCAGCATGCCCGGTATTGTTGTGTAGGGTTACTGGGGATTGAACCAGGGAATTTGCGCTTGCCAGGCAGATGCTGGAACCACTGAGCTAAATCTCTGGGCCACTTTTCCTCTTGTTTTAATTTAAATTCTTTTTTAAAAATAAAAATTTGGGCTGGGCATGAGTTCAGTAGTAGAACTCATGTTCAGAATATGTGAGGGAGGCCTTGTGTTCAATCCCCAGGACTGACACAAATAAATAACCAGAAAATTCACATCGCAAAATTGCTAAAGAATGGTTGTATTCCTAGACTGAATATCACATGTTTAAGAGGCAACATTGGGTTCATATCTTTAGAATACTTTGGTCACTGGCAAGCAATCGCAAGTCACTTAGACTTATTCAGTCCCCACCATGGTTGGCTTTTTCCTAAGCATTTGGCCTTTTTCAAAATGCAGCGCCTCTGATGAGGCTGGTTATAAATAGATTGCATCAACCCTGTCCCTTTGGTTTTGTCTTGTTTCTGGGTCAAATAGAAGTACTAATCTCTTTTGTGATTGCCTGAAAGAGGAATAATCCAAAGCAAATCTGAGTTAGCTATTCATCTCCCGTTTTTATTTTACTTTTGCTTAAATATCATGGCTCCTCTGTATAGGGTAAATGAGAAATAAAACCATTACAGACAATGCTGACAATTTCTCAACATCTAATTGGCTGGTAACATCCTTGTTGTGCTAAAAATACCAAATGAAGATTGAAGTGTTTTTTTTTTTTTTTTTTTTTTTTTTTGAGACAGGGTCTCACTTTGTAGTTCAGGCTAGCTCTGAGCTCACTATGTAGCCCAGGCAAGCTTCGAACTCAGCAATCCTCCTGCCTCTGCCTTCCGAGTGCTGGGATTACAGGCGTGAGCCACCATGCCCAGCACTGTGGTATGTGGTATTGATTGCTGGTGGGCGTGAGTCTCCACGCTCAGCATTGTATGTGGTTACCGGGGATCGAATTCAGGACCTTGCGCTTGTGAGGCAGGTACCGAACCACTGAGCTAACCCTCCGGCCCAGTTTTTTTTTTTTTTTCTTCTTAAATTTTGTGGTACCTGGGATTGAATCCGGGGCCTTTGCACTGAACTACACCCCCCAGCAGCCTTGTTTTTTATATTTTTTTCTTTTTAATTTTGGGACAGGGTCTTGTTAAGTTGCTCAGGCCAGGCTTGAACTTTTAATCCTCCTGCCTCAGCCTTCCAGCACACTGGGATACAGATGTGTAGGATGTGTCCCGGATGGGGCTGCAGGAGGGAACAGATACAGTGCTCTGTGTCTGGTTCACTCGCTCTCTGACCTCAGACTCACCATAGCCCTGACGGCTCTTGGTACCTGAGTGGCCCCTAAACATACAACTGAGGGCCTCTCCTCAGATGCTGACCCTGACCGAGTGTCCTAGGAGTCGGGTCTGTTCAGACACCAACTACCTGGAGCTGTGCTGGTCCTCAGACGAGGGCTCAGGCCTGCGAATCACCCTCCTCTCGGGTCACCAAGGGCAAGTGACATGCAGTTGCCAACACTGCCCATGATTCCCCTATCGGTTATTTTCTAGGGTGGCCTGAAGAACGCACACATAGGCTTCACATACTTGGCTTTTTTTTTTTTTTTTTTTTTTTGAGACAGGGTCTTGCTTTGTAGTTCAGGCTGGCCCTGAGCTCACTATGTAGCCCAGGCAAACCTCCAACTCAGCAATCCTCCTGCCTCTGCCTCCCAAGTGCTGGGATTACAGGCGTGAGCCACCACGCCCAGCATTGTATGTGGTTACTGGGGATCGAACTCAGAACCGTGCGCTTGCAAGGCAGGCACCGGCACCACTGAGCTAAATCTCCAGTCCATATACTTGGCTTTTTGATAAAGAGTGAATGAAGAGTAGGGGCGGGGAGCCCGAGGGCAGAGGCGTGTGGAGCAAAGGCTGTGGAAAAGGGCACAGAGCCCCATACTGACTCTGACTCGGGCGCCTCCCTCCAGGCCTCTCCTGCACATGCTGTCCGGAGGGCGTCATCGGGTGGCAGATGAATCACATCCTGGGCCATTCGTGGCTGATTCGGCCTTCAGGTTTCCTCCCGCTGGGCAGGGGGAGTCAGGGCTAGAAGACTCCTTGGCCGCCAGCCCCCTCACCTGTCACGCCGTCACCACAGAAAAATGCTTCCCACAGCTCCAGAGATTCCGAGGACTTAGGAGCTGTTCTAGGAACCTGGGAGTGGACCGTGTACATGTCCTGGACAGCGGGCACCGTGTCACATGGGTCTCTCTGGCCCATGGCTGCCCGGGAAGTGCCCATCCCTTGACTCCCCTCTGCCAGCCCTGCCTCCCCAGGGCTTCCCAGGTTTGGGAAGCAGCTCTGGAATTCCTTCCTGTGAGCCATCTGCTCTTACCCAGGCCAGGAGCTAAGCGTTTGGCAGAGGGTGGCACTGGCGTCCTCCTGCACACGGGTGCCATGTGGACAGTGGGTGCTGACCCCCAACAGGGCTGGCTCGGTGCCGTTTGCTGGCATGGGGGGGTGTCTTGGGGTTTTGGAGTCAGGTCAGGCAAGTATGAAGAGGTACTGGGGCGGCAACTATTTCCCTGTCTAGAAGTTCTGTCAGGCTTCAGCAGCCATCCCGGCCATACAGATGCAGCAGGAAGTTTTTCTGTTCCTAGAAACTACGCTACCGTCCTACTTCCTTGCTGTGTGTAACTGGAAGTCTCCCAGATCTGGATTCTGCCATCCTTCCTTCCTGCCTTTCTGCAGGTGTTGTCTCTCTGTTTTCTGCTCCTGAAGGCGGTGCTTCTGTCTGCCCAGCCCAGCTTGGCAGTGTGAAGGAGGGATTTGTGCTCCAGTCTAGAAAGTTCCCTGGCAGGACTAGTGGTTCCTTGGATGTCCAAGAATTCCCTACTTTATCTTTTTTTTGCTTTTTGGAGACAGGGTTTCGTGTTGTAGTTCAGGCTGGCCTGAGCTCACTATG
>PVIC010049685.1:0-13061 GCA_004025085.1 Thryonomys swinderianus | reverse complement strand
GAGGCCTTTTTTTTTTTTTTTAACTTTTATGGCTCTCAGAGAAACTATCATGACCCTAGCTAAAATAATTGATCTGATTCTTTTTGTCGGTAGGCTAAGACATTGGACTTCAGACACAATGAAAGTAGTCCAAAGCCCAGGGGGAGAATGGTGGGTGTCGAATCTACACAGTCAATGCTGCGGTAATTAGGGTCAGGTCAGCCAAGGGTTGCAGAAGACCCCGGAAGCAAGCCCAAGGAAGAGGTAAAGGCCGGTGGTGACCCAGAAATGAGGGGCCTGTTGTATATAAGTGAAGTTAGTCGGTTACCTTTTCCCACTTGGTTTAGACCAGAGCATCTTGATTCCAGACTAATGTTTAACTCAAAAGGAAGGATCCAATTCCAGAAAGAAAAAAAAAATCAGCCTTTTCCCTAGCAGCCTTATGCCTCCTTCTGGAGGCATCTTCACAGCCCAAGGCTTGTATTTTGGCAATTTTTTTTTTTTTGAGACAGGGTCTCACTTTATAGTTCAGTGGCCCTGAGCTCACTACGGAGCCCAGGCAAACCGCCGCAAACTCAGCAATCCTCTTGTCTCTGCCTCCCAAGTGCTGGGATTACAGGCGTGAGCCACCACGCCCTGGCACTGTGGTATGCGGTGTTGATTGCTGGTGGGCGTGAGTCTCCATGCCCAGCATTCTATGTGGTTACCGGGCATCAAACTCAAGTCCTTGGCTTGCGTGGCAGGCGCCCGAACCACTGAGCTAACCCTCCGGCCCTTTTGGCAATTTTTTAATGGAAGGCCCTGCATGTGCTAAGTGTAAGTGTAGCAGTTGCATAAGCCCAGTTTCCACCTTCCGTGGTCACTGGGGCAAAACACCCGACACCTGCAAGTGAAGGAAACAGAGGTTTATTTGGCTCACAATTTCCAGTGGGCTCAGTTCAAAGTCAGTTTGCTCTAGGACAGAGGTAACAAAGCTGTTCTGCCCAGGGCGACCAGCAGAGAGAGAAGGAAGGAGCCAGGCTTAAAAATACTCACTTCCAGCTGCACACCCAGTGACCCACCTCCCACCGGGCCCCCCTCCTGACAGGACGTTCAGCTTTGAGCTCCCGGGTGTTTGGATCTGGGGAGGAATACAGCACCCCCACGACCCAGTCACTTGCCACACACATGAGACTTTTGGGTGGTATTTTAGGTCAAAGCTACAGTGTCCGCCATGTAAGGAAGCAGCTCATTTTTACATTTAGATTAGGATCCAGTCTTAAGGAGGACAGTAGAGTGTAGAGGAGTAAATATAAAATTTACCTGATGGCTCCCAGCGTGGCATAGAGGAGTATATTGGTCAGGATCTCTGTTCTTGGTTCAGGTAGACTTGGGTTAAACCTTTAGCAAAAGTGCTTTGTAGCTTTGTGACACTGGGAAATTAACTCACTTCTAAAATGTGGCTAATAACACACCAGACATATAGGTTGTTTGATTTGTTTAACAAGGTGATCTAAATAAATCGCTGGGTATTAGGGGGGCACATGTTTTGTTTTTTTTTTTTGAGACAGGGTCTCGCTTTGTAGTTCAGGCTGGCCCTCAGCTCACTATGTAGCCCAGGCGAGCCTGGAACTCAGCAATCCTCCTGTCTCTGCCTCCCGAGTGCTGGGATGACAGGCATGAGCCACCATGCCTGGCTGGCACACAGTTTTTAAAGCCACAGAGTAGGTGAAAAAATCTCTCCCAATCAGGGCCAGAAATTAAGCTCAGTGTTCCAGTGCCTGCCTCACATACGCAAGGTCCCGAGTTCAATCCTCATTACCATGTACCACAATGCTGGGCGTACTGGCTCACACCTGTAATCCCAGCACTCGGGAGGCAGAGGCAGGAGGATTGCTGAGTTTGAGCCTTCTCTGGGCTACACAGTGAGTTCAGGGCCAGCCTGAGCTACAAAGCGAGACCCTGTCTCAAACAAACAAGGAAGCAAACAAACACACAAACAAAACACTCCCAATCGTAAAGTGTCTCTTTCTCCCAAGCCTTCAGGCCAAGAGCAAATCACCACACCATTTCGACCACCTCCAGCATCACAGTGGTGACATCTGGGCTCCGGGCAGAGTCGTGAGGACAAGGCTGATTTGGGTTTGTTCCTCTGCTCTGTCTACCAGTCATCCTCTGGGAGGTCCCGCTTCTCAGCTGTGAAGTGAGAACCATGTTACCTGTGGCAAGCGTTAGAGGAGGTGCTGCACTTAAGTGTAGCCAGCAAGCCCCACCCTCAGGTGACCGTGAGGGTGTCCGCAGGGTCTCTCTGCGGCCTGGGTCCCTCACTCGCGCCGGCTGAGTCAGACTTCATTGCTCCCAAGCCTGGCCCAGTTGCCTTTAGTTCAAGGCCCATGGAGCCAGGATCATGGGTGCTGCCCCTTAGAAACATGCTCATCATGTAACACTGAGCCTGGCATGGGTGCCAACCCAGAGGCAGTGCAGTGATCTCACTCTCAGAGGGTGGAGCAGACCGGGAGGCCCGAGTGGCACTGTTCTCTGGGGTCTGCTGCAGAGCCAGCGAGAACACAATCAAGGAGAGATGGTGGAATTTCAAACCTCCCGGCATGAGGTCAGAGGTTCTAGAAGCAAGTTCTCTGTGCAACTTGATCATACCAATTAAAAGACTATCTTCTCAGGTTATTGATTCTTCATTTGCAGGTTCCTCCCCTGCCACTGGGTCCCCATTCGAGAGAGGAAAGAGCACGGGGACATCGAAAGGCTCGGTGACAACTGCCGACCCTGGCCCTGCTTATGTCTTGCAGCCGACTTCTGCTTCCTCGTGATGGCTCTGGGCATGACGGCCGGTGCCCACCGCTTGGGGAGCCACAGGTCCTATAAGGCCACGCTGCCTCTGAGGATATTTCTGGCTGCTGCCAACTCCATGGCTTTCTGGGTGGGACACCGTGGTGTCTGCCTCGGGGACCCAGGGCAGGTGGCTGTGGGGGGAAAGGGGGGATGGGTGGACACCCTTTACCTGGTCCTGGGCTCAGTGATGGGCCCCAAGCCCCCCTGGTCTGGCCCATGCTTTTTGCCTCCTTGGAACTTTAAATACAGTCATATGTTCAGTGGGGGCTTTGTGTCCCAAAGCTGCTGAACTAGAGATGCCAAGTAGGCTCCCCAAGTCCGGCTGTATGTGTCCTGAGGCCCCCAGCATTGTCCGGCTCTAACCAAGCTCTGGGCTCTGGGCGATGTGTACGTCACGTGATCTTTACAGGAACAGTACCTCATTATTATGTGTATCTCCATTTTACAGTTGAGGAAACTGAGGTATAATGAGAGTAAAGAACTTTGCCCACTTGTAGGACTAAGACATGGCCCGTGGAAGGTAGGCACGTGCAGGGCAGCCCAACTCCAGAGGGACCCCTCCTCCAAAGTCCTGACCTTGCCCTTCGAGGCCTGCATGGATGGACTGCTTGATCTGGGTTAAGACTCAGGGATTTACTCTGATGGTTGACCCCTCATCATCTGTGAAAATAAGAATTTGGCTTTACTCCCAGGGTGGCTATGTAACCACTGAAAGTTACAGGGAGCTATACAAAGTAAGAGACGGGCTTCGGTGCACTCAGGTTAGGCCATGTCCTTTAAGGCACTTCCAGCCACCTGGACCTTTCTGAGCTGCTGGAATTTTGGTTTGATGGTATTGTTTTCCTCTGTGTGTGTGTGTGTGTGTCTTTTTATTTTTTAAAGATCTGGTCCAGGCTGTGTGCAGGAGCAGCTTGTTTTCAAACTTTGTGCTTCTGCAGATGATTTTAGACCTAGTTTACGTTCACCTGTTGGGAAGGGATGGCCATTCCTAAAACTGCTTTAAGGTCCAGGGAGAAGGGGGAGCTAGGAGCTTCCCTGGGACCCTCAGGCATGACTGGCACGTCCACTTCTGCAATGGCCCCATCCCTACAGGACAGCGTGACCGGAGCCTTCCTCTCAGTGCCTCTGTGGCTGGCATTCACTGCCCTGCTGAGGCTTTTCTCTGCGGGTGGGACTGTCGTAAAGCACATAGGGCACAAAGAGGTGAAGGAACTGAGGAAATGAGGGGAGTGGTCAGGAGTCAGTACCAGGTCCCAGGAACAGCCACTGCGCACGGGGGAGAAGCCGCAGCTTTGCTCTGTGCTCCTTTGCTTCCCACTATAAAGTGAGCTACGCTGCATCTTATTCTGAGTTCAACCGTCATCTTATCTCAACATTGTGCTATGTTTATCATGACGTAGAAACTCGTTGACTTCGCTCTGAGACACCATTCGGGACTTAACTCGATATTTTCACTCACTTTGTTCAAGCCATTTATTATTTTTAGCCTCTGATTACACACTCCTGTAGTTAGAAGGCCCCCTTATGACGGGAACCCTTTTTCCAAGATAAATAACTTGTAACTGAGAGCCTGAAACTTGACTTTTCTTAGTGAAGTTATTTGTTTATAACTCAGCATCGGAAAACTTGTTTCCTTATCGAAACATCACATGACAGTCCCAGAGTGTGATGGTGAATATCTGGGGGAACCAGTACAGGGCAGGAGGAAGTGCTCGGGTCTCGGGTGAATTCTTGCCTCCGCTGATCGCTAGATGCAGCCTTTATGCAACTCTTCGATTCTTAGTCTGCAAACGGACCGTCCGTCGTCATGCCCACCTTGCAGAGCTGGGAGGGCACCAAATAAAAGTGCCAAGTCTAGGATAAAACTTGATGAGTTGCTTTTGTCTTTTATGAGGATCGGCACAATATCTTACTCTTTTCTATATGCTGGTGCCTGTTATATGGAGAAGCGGAAGGATTATGTATGAAACACATAAACAAATGAACGATTCACTTTAAAAAGTGTTTTTTGGAAATCATCACATTTGATCTCTGCCTGCTTCTTAAAGGCCCACACTGGTGACAGAAGTTCCTTTATAGGAACCCAGATGTCCGAGACGCCTTCTTGGTGGAACTGCGGGGGGCACTTTGCCACATGCCTCATCTTGTCTCCCCCACAGTGCCCTGTAGTCTGGGCACACGTGGGAGCCAGCGGCAGGAGCAGACGGCGCGGTGGCTGAGCGGCACCTTTTGATTCATCGAAGCCCATTGCGGTCCATGTGGTGTTCTGTGGCCCCATCAGCCCCAGCGCCAGGCTCCGGCAGATAAAGGGGTGCAACCAGGGACGGGGCGGGGGGGCGACTCGAGGCTGCTGGGTGAGACACGTGGCTTCTCTCTGCTTTTACCTGGCGGGATTCACTGCGCTTCCTCACAATAAAAATGTGCTTTTCCAGTAGAGAATAACCCACTTCCTTCTTTGTTGGGAATCTGGGTCACTGAAAGTAGGTGAGATGGGAGAAAGGCACGACAGGGGCGTGGAAATGTGGAGGCCTGACAGATACTGAGAGGAAAGCGTTGTTCAAAGGTGGATTTGTTCAAACAGGCCTAGCCTACCCCTCATGCCGTGTTTAGGGAAGCACGTCCCCGGTGGGACGGCGACCCTTTCCTGCACGCCTCTCCTGCTCCGTACCATGAATGCATTTCTTAAAGAGTTCATCTTTTAAAAGTACTTATAGAAAAGGATACTTTTGTAACTAAATAACTACCGAGTTTCTGTGTTAATTTAGCCCCACGCCTGCTGTGCTAGCGAGACGCCGGCAGAGGCACTGTCAGTGTGAGGTCTGTTCGGAGGCATTTTCTGGCTCACTCTCCATTCTGCCTTCTCCCCGCTAAGGGGAGCTTCAGAAAACATCGTGAGTCGTCTCCTGTGCCCAACTCGCCCCCTGCGATCCTGGACAGCTAGGACTGGGGTCCTCAGAGTCTTCGCATCTCATCCCTTTTCTAACAACAGAAGGAACAAGGGTTTCAGTAGCTCGGGTTAGGATTGTTTTCCCACGTCACCTCCCAGACGCAGTCCCTTGAGAGCCTCATTCTTCCTGCGCCTGCCGCCGTCTATGGGGCCGGGGCCGCCCCGTCCTTGCTCGCCTTTGTGCTCCTGCCCGTCTGCCAGGGCGCTCTAGCCACTTTCCAGGCGTCCCTGCCCGCTGAATACGTCGGATTCTAGATGATTTTCTCCCCTACCCGCCTCCATTTGCGTTTTTCCTAAGTCAGATCTCACCACGACAAGTTCTAGCCATTTTTCTGACCCCTTTAGATCCCCCTGTGTCACTTCTCTGTCCGCAGTGATGTCTGTTGCGCCTCCTAATTTCGTACCTGCCGAGAATGTTATTAACGAAGCGCACAAGCTTTGAGTGCGGTCGTTAATGAAGACGCTAAGTAAAAGTAGATATCGTAGGCACAGTGGGGCCCCGGCTCCTCATTACAGTGAGCTGCTTTTTGTCACTGATCCGTATTCACTGCGTTCAGCCTTCCAGTCATCGTGCCCACCCAGAGCCCCTGTCCTGCGGGGGTACAGTATGTATAGGAGTTCTTGAATCGACAGCTTTAGTGAGTGCTAAAGGTACTGAGCTTCATGCGCCAGAGTTTCACTAGGCCCTCCCACCATTCACTTTTTTTCTTTTCTTTCTTTCTTTCTTTTTTTTTTTTTTGCAATACTGGGGATCGAACTCAGGACCTTGCAATTGCCAAGCAGGCATGGTGCCATTGGGCTATATTCCCAGCCCTGCCACCATTTTAAAAAATAAATGTATTTTATTTATTTTAAACCATACAGTGCAATTTCATTGTGAATAATAGTGCACTGAGGGGCCGGAGATTTAGCTCAGTGGTTCTGCCGCCTACCTAGCAAGCACAAGGTCCCTGGTTCAATCCCAGTAACCACATACAGTGATATGATGGGCGTGGAGACTCACGCCCATCAGCAATCAGAACCACACCCCACAATGCCGGGCGTGGTAGCTAACGCCTGTAATCCCAGCACTCAGGAGGTAGAGGCAGGAGGACTGCTGAGCTCAAGGCTTGCCTGGACTATATAGTGAGCCGAGGGCCAGCCTGAACTACAAAGTGAGACCCTGTCTCAAAAAAAAAAAAATTAGTGCACTGAAATCCAAGTGTCACCTTCAAGTATATGAAGAGTACAACCCAAATCTATGGCTATTGAAGAAATACATATTTTTTTTATAAACTGAGTTGTACAAGTACAGTAATTTTAGTGTAGGTAGTAACAGATCTATATGGATTGTAAACAACAGGATCCAGGTTGATTGTGTAGATGAATTTACCTCTCCAAAGAGGTGTCCATTTTAGAAATGAAGCTAATGTTTTGGCCTGACAGACCCATGCAATACTGCACAACTCATTTTTATTACAAATCAATACAGTTAATATTTAGACCTGCAGATAGCTAAACAGAATGGCTCCAGATGTAAGCTCTCATCGGGACAATGTAGTGTCTACAGCGAGCTCCTGTATCTTTCGTTAGATTGAAGATGAGTTACTGCTCTGCACATTAGTTTCCTAGAAGAGAATTTAGATAACACATTCACAATTTCTAAAACTAGTCCGAGAATTTACAGATTGTCTTAAAGTTCTTCTAGAAGGTAAAATCATTTGTTCATTTTCATCTTATTCCCATTGAATCTTCTGTTTTATTTTGTATAAATCTGCTAGTTAAGTCCCTTGAAATTTAAGGGAGCACAAACCATGAAAAGCTTACGGGGAATGGAAGAGCTGAGCCAAGAAATGACCCATCGGAGCTTACAGTCTAGTAGAGGTGACTGGACTTGCGTACAGACAGACAGGTGGAAATAAGTTGCCAAACTGCTTTGTCTTCAGGCTGCAGAAATAGGAATACAGGCAGGATGATAGGGAAAGCCTAATGTGGACAGGGAGTTTTGAGCTAAACTTTGAAAGGCAAAACATCTTTCTAAGCAAAGAAAGGAGTTGTTATGGCTTAAGATATAAATGCTCCGAAAGTTTCCTGTGCTCAGAGGTGGGGTTTTTGGACTGGATCATGGGGGGACCATACTCATCAGCAGAAGAACCCACTGAGGCTTTCATAGCTGAATGTGCTGTTACGAGGTGGGCCTGGTAGGAAGAGTCGTGTCACAGGTGTGACCTTGCAGGGTGTACCCTTGTCCCCAGCTCCCTTCACTCTGCTTCTTGGCTGCCATGGGCTGATCAGCAGCGCTGGGCCACCCCTTGCACTATGCCCTTTCTACTGGGAGCCAGCTAGTTGATTTTGGGACTGAGCCCAGAGAAAGTGTAAGCTAAATAAACCTCTTTTTCTTTAGATTTAGGGTGTTGGGTACTTTGTTCCAGTGACAGGAAAGCAGAGAATACTATACAAGGTGAAGGCATGGGAAACATTTGTGCAGATGTAGAGAGAGGAATGATCACCATGTTTTGTGAAGTCACGGCACACAGCACGAGGATAACTGAAATGATCTATTAAGACTAGAGCGTTGGGCTGGAGATTTAGCTCAACGATTCTGCTGTCTGCCTTGTAAGCACAAGGTCCCAAGTTGGATCTCCCGTACCACATACTACAATGCCAAGCGTGGTGGCTCATGCCTGTAATCCTAGCACTTGAGAGGCAGAGGCAGGAGGACTGCTTGGGGTTAGCCTGGGCTACATAGTGAGCTCAGGGCCAGTCTGATTTACAAAGCGAGACCCTATCTCAAAAAAAAAAAAAAAGACTGTAGAGTATTGTAGATCTAACCCCCCACATCCCTTATTGGACCTCAAACACACTGTGCCCCAAACCAAAGTCATATCTTTTACCTTCTCCCCCAAACCTGTCCCCTTCTTAGGTTTCCCATCAGCAATCTGGAGATCACCCATGATTTCACTATTTCTCTATCTTTTAGCCAATTCCTTCAGCTAAAAAAAAAGCAGTGTCTTGGGTTTGCCTGCTTCTCACCGCGCCTACCCTCTAGCTCCTTCTTGGTTAGGTCACTACAAAAGCCTTGTGAGCTGGTCTTGCTGTGCTTCTTGCCCAGCTCCATAATGTAACCGAGAAATGTATGGAAAATTAACCCATTCTCTGGTGAAAAAATGCCTTTGTGTGGCTTAGTATTGTATATGGAACGAAATCCAGCCTCATTATGATGGTCTGGAAGATCCTGCATAATCAGGTATTTTTACACTGATCTTATTTCTACTGCAGTAGAAATAAGCAGACCATACTGCACCCCAGGGCGATCCTGGTAGTCACATAGAGTCCCTGCCAGGCCCCACAGGGCAAAGGCTCGTCCTCCGTGTGACTGCTCTCGCCTCAGACACCAGCCACAAGGACCGTGCAGTACCCGTGGGGTCCTTGGTCACCCCATGCTTCGTTCGGACCGGCTGGTTACAAACCCAGGTGTTCTACAGTCTGCAGGCTCAGTAATTCGCTAACAGGGCTCACAGAACTCGAGAAAGTGTTCCGCTTACGATCAGTTTAACTGCCAAGAACGCAGCTGAGGAGCAGCCAGTGCAAGAGCTCGTAAGGCGAAGCCTGGGAGCATCGGCCTCGCAGGTCCCGCGCTCTGCCCCCCGGAGCCGGGGCGCAGCACGCTCACCGCACGTCGATGTTTCCTGGCCAAGACGTTCCGCTGTGTCTCGGTGTCCAGAGATGATCTGAGTTCCGTTTCCTAGGGCTGGACGAGTCGCGCCTGCGCCCTGTGCCGGAGCTCAGTCTCCAGTCCCCCTTTCTCCCAGCACCGACCCTCTGACGCATAGAACCGGTTTTCCTGCAACTGATCTGCTGGCACGGGAGCCTGTCTACCCGCCGGAATCCCCTCTTTAGCATAATCAAGTCTCTCCAGTCATTCTAGAAATTCCGAGGGTGAAAGAACTGTGTATCAGAAACCAGGAAGGAAGATCTCTTCTAAGCACCATCTGTGCCACCCCGGGGTCTGTCACCAGCTCCATGCTCTTCTCGGTGACTGTCCCGAGTCCTTCCTTCCCCTCTCCTTCCTGCTCCAAGGCTTTTCAACCTAAAGGAAGTTCTCACCTTGCTCATCTGCCCCCAGAAATAAGCTCACTTACTTGTTCAGTGCTCTAATCTGGTTTGAAATTATGTCATCTGTGTTTTTCCCGTTTGCCATGTGTGTGGTTTTTATCCTCCTCCAGTGCAAAGTCCAAAGCACGAGCCTGGAGAGGCTGTCCTTCCTTTCCCAGCACATAAGCAGCCAGCAAACATTCGCTAAATCGAACGCTAAAGTGGCCAGGATCAAAGTGATGAGGCCAGTGAAGATCGTTGGTTGCAAGAAGAGGAGGAATTTAGGTTTACGAGAAAAGTAACCCAGAGAGGTTGTCAAGGCTTAAGCCAGGGGGGCTGGGTATTTGGGGAGTGGATGCGTGGGGTGTGTTGGCGGTGTGCCCAGTAGAGCAGAGCGATGGAGAACTGCAGGCAGGAGGCTGTTAGGAGGTTATGACAGGGCCAGGGATTTAGCTTAGCGACACAGCACCTGCCTCGGAAGCTCAAGGTCCTGAGTTCAATACCTGGTGCTGAAAAAAAAAAAGAATCAATCATTGTCCATCCCAATAAGGTGAGAATAATGGACAGCTATTAAATAATTTTTTTAAAAAAGAAGGTTATGACAGGAACCCAAGTAAACTGATGACAACCCGAATGAGGGTGGACGCAAAGGAGAAATACCGAGCCATTAAAGAAGGGCAATTTTGAAATTTTGCTCTTAAGTGTTCACTTTTATTTTGAAAGGCTTTTTCCCCTAAAACCCTTTTTGTGATATTTAGCAGACAAGCTGCAAAAATTTCATGAAGAACCCCTGGATTCCCTCCCCCTAGATTCACTAATTATTAACATATTGCCTGTTTGCTTTACTAGTGTCTCTCCAGATGTGTACACACGTGCACGCTCACATGCTGATTGTTCCCAACCCTGGGAGGGTAAGTTAGAGACATCATGTGCCCTCATTCTGAAGGACCTCGGGGTGTATTTCCGGTGTCAAAGCCACTCTCGCACCGACAGCGTATCTAGTCAGAAATCCACCCTGTCTACAGACAGAATAGTTATGCCTGCTTTCTTTCTGGGTTCCTGCCTATGGAGGAGTGTCTTCTTATCCTTTGACTTTCAATCTGTGAATTTATCTCTGAAGTCAATGAGTTCCTTGCATACACTATATTGTTCGATCTTATTTCTTGATCCCACTTAGTAGTCTTTTGCTTTTGATTGGTAATTGAGACCATGTACATTGATAGTGATAACTGAAATGTATTGACTTATGCTTGTTTTCTATTGTTGGTTCCCTTTTCCTCTCTCTGTTTAATGATTTGCCTTACCTGGTGGATTCACTCTTTCGGGGTTCATGGAGTTGTAGTCCTCGTTATTTCTTTCTCGAATGTCTTTCAGATCAATTTGGAGTGCTGGTTTGGTGGTCATGAATCTCTTCAGGTGTTCTTTGTCATGGAATCATCTTATTTCTCCATCAATTTCAAAAGATAGTTTTGGAGGACACATCAATCTGGGTTGCAAGTTGTTTTATTTTAGGGCTTGAAATATTTTACTCCAAGCTTTCCTTGACTTAAGGTTTGTGTTGAGACATCTGCTGTGATTCTAATGGGCTTTCCTTTAAACTAATTTGTTTCCTTTTGTTAATAGCTTTTAATATTCTGTTTTTACGTTGAATTTCTGGAACCTCTCTTTTATATCCCTTGGTGTAGTTTTTTTTTTTTTTTTTTTGCTTTTTGAGACAGGGTCTCGCGTTGTAGTTCAGGCTGGCCCTGAGCTCACTATGGTGCCCAGGCAAGCCACTGCGAACTCAGCAATCCTCCTGTCTCTGCCTCCCGAGTGCTGGGATTATAGTCGTGAGCCACCACGTCCAGCATCGTGGTATGCGGTGTTGATTGTTGGTGGGCATGTCTCCACGCCCAGCATTATATGTGGTTACCGGGGATCGAACTCAGGCCCTTGCGCTTGCGAGGCAGGCGCCAGAACCACTGAGCTAACCCTCCGGCCCTTGGTGTAGTTTTTTAAACAAAATTTTTAACGTGGCTAATTGGTGTTCTGTATGCCTCACTTAAAGGTATGTGAAATTCTTTTTCTCTACTCTGGAAGTTTTCTTCTGGGATTACAGACATGAGCCACCACACCCAGCATTGTAATATGTGGTGCTGGGGATCAAATTTGGGACCTTGCACTTGCCAGGCAGATGCTAGCCACTGAGCTAAATTCCTGGCCTATAGTCCCTTGCTACTTTTTAAAAAATCTTTCTTTTCATGGTAACTTACTGTGACCCTGTCTTCTATATCTGATATTTTGCCTTGATATTTGCTCATTCTGCTGTGTATACTTTCAGTGGAATTTTTAATCTCCTTGATATCTGTTTGAGTCTGTTTCATGGATTCTATTTTTTTCCTATGTTGGAAGTTCATGGTTTCCATCATTTTCCTAAGTTCCTTTATTTTTATTTTTTATATGTATCTGCTCTAGAGTTAACCGTGTCATTCATTTTGGTCACCATCTCTGTAGTTACCTGAGAAACTTTCTGATTTGAGGTTTTTTTTTTCTAGTGCCTTATTTATCTGCTTTATTACTTCTGCTGTTAGCACTTAAGAGCATCTAGGTGGGAGTGTGTTGAATTGTTTCATCTCCTTGCCCTCTGAGCTTACCTTTGGTAAGCTGGAAATTGGCGGTTGCATCTTGCTTAAGTGTCTTTTTATTTTCTGTATATTTTTTCACTTAATTCCTATGTTGATGTTTGTGTATTTCTTTTGGCAATAAGTGCTAGCATTTAGAACTCTTAGGAAATGACTCCTTAGAGATGTCTTCCAGGTGTAACTGGCTTTTGAGTTTTGAGTCTGTTGCAAGATCCTGTCTCTTCAATTTATTGAGGATGAGAAATTGCGCCTTTTTGGACTAAGCCCTTGGTTCTTTGGCACTGGCCTATAATATCGTTTGTCTTTAGGCAATATCAGTCTTGGCATATCAGGCAGAACACACTGATTAGAAAAATTATGTCGCCTTGGCTAAAGTAGTATAGTTAACAATATCAGTAGCATCAAACAGCCTAGGAAATGACAAACTGTAGTAACTATTAATTTGCTACCTTTAACTCTATGACCTAGATTTGAGGTTACATAATGAAATCTAAAAAAACTAGAAAATTGTATTCAGTAAATATGCGATTTTACCTTCAGAAAAGATTTTTGGGAGTGTAGAGAATTAGAAGAAGAGGAAGAGATTAGAAGCAAGGCTGGCGGTCAAAGGAAGA
>PVIC010049684.1:0-13077 GCA_004025085.1 Thryonomys swinderianus | reverse complement strand
TTTTTTTTTTTTTGAGACAGGGTCTCGCTTTGTAGTTCAGGCTGGCCCTGAGCTCACTATGTAGCCTAGGCAATCTTCGAACTCAGCAATCCTCCTGTCTCTGCCTCCCGAGTGCTGGGATTACACACATGAGCCACCATGCTTGGCACTGTGGTATGTGGTATTGATTGCTTGTGGGCGTGAGTCTCCATGCCCAGCATTGTACGTGGTTACTGGGGATCGAACTCAGGACCTTGCACTTGCAAGGCAGGCGCCGGAACCACTGAGCTAACCCTCCGGCCCAATGGTGACTTTTTAAAAAATGTATACCTTATTGCAATATCAGATCTAGGCCACGCTATCAAAATCCTGCTTGATTTTGGGCCAGAAAAATTGAAGATAGCATTCCCTGATTGGTCCCAGATGCAAGGTTCAGGAGCTATTCTGCACATGTGTCCTGGATCACTGTGATTGACAAGTCATGCCCACTTGTCCAGCCAGCTGGCCACACCCAAATCCCCTGCCTCCATTCAGGTTTGTTCCCTCAAGATTCATGTGTTGGAAACTTGGGGCCCAGTGTGATGGTTTTGAGGTGGTAGAACCCTTACAAGGTGGAATAACTACTGTTTTCAAAAAGGATTGGTGTAGTTCTTTCTTTTTTTGTTTCTTTTATTTTTCTTGCAGGTCTGGAACTCAGGGCCTGGGGTAGAGGCTTAGGCAAGTGCTCTACACTGTTGCAAGGAAGCTGGGTCCTAGCACCACAAGGAACTGGCAACACACCTCAATTCTTTGTGTCTTTGACAAAAGATTTCAGACAGGACACTTAACGTAGGCCATTTTATATAGAATGTAGGTAGAGTTTATTGTAAAATAAGGGATTTTGTGCGAGAATAAATACATCTGAAGCATGAAGATAGGCAGATGCCAAGATGGCAGCTGCACCGAGTAAGGTCTCAGGTTCCATCTGTAGGTCATCTAGGTCTTTCCTTCCCTTCCTCTGAGGTCACTGTTCTTGTACAAATAAAATGGGTTGTTTACCGAATTCCTAGAGAAGTAGGTCCTTGTCCACTCCTTAGCTGGCTGTCTTGGTTTAGTTGAAGACCTTGAATTTTTCTAGCCTCCAGTCCATCCTCTGGACTTTGGCCCTGGACCTTATGAGCAGCTCAGAAGATGTTACATAACCTTGAACTGAAGTTTGAAACCACAAGCTTGTGTGGGTTTCATCTATAGCTAATAATTAGAAGGCAAAGGGTGAAAACTAACTTCTTTGCTTTTCAAGAAGCCCCCAGCCACCCGTGTCAGCCTGTTAATGATTAATTTTTTGCCTAACACACAAACCACCAAGCTCTACCTTCACTAGATTAATGTAGTTCTTACAGTCAGACACTCTGACAACAGGTTTCTATTTAAAAAAAAAAAAAGGCCTGAGTGGGTATGGTGGCATACATCTGTAATCACAGCACTTTGGGAGGCTGAAGCAGAAGGATCCCTCCCAAGTTCCAGACTTGCCTGAGCAATTTAGCAAGTCCCTGTCTCTAAAAAGGGCTGGGGAGGTAGCTCAGTGCAAAGGCCCTGGGTTCATTCCCAAGTGCCTCCAAAATAAAAGTAAGGCTGGAAATGGTGACACATATCTGGAATCCTAGCACTCAGGAGACTGAGGCAGAAGGATTGCTGTGATTTGAGGCCAGCCTGGACAACATAGCAAGACCTTGTCTCAAAAAACAAAACAAAAACAAAAAAAAGCATTGAAGGTAAGTAATACTCTGAGCCAACTAGAAACAGCAGAGAAAAATATACCCAAAAATATACCATGTTGAAAACTATACCCCAAAATTCATAACAAAGGAAGTGTTTGAAGCACTCCCATTCAAAAAGGAATGAGACAAGGGTAGCTACTATTGTCACTTTCAGTGATTCACTGGAGGTGTTAGGGAGCATAGAATGGCAAAAATGGAACAAAACTTTTGGTTTGGTTTTGTAAATTGAGTGACTAAAGAGAGCTCAACTGAATTTTTGTTTGGTTTTTGAAAGGGTCTTGGTATGACCTTTAGGCTGGCCTTGGCCTTGAATTCATTGTGTAACCCAGGCTGGGCTTGAATTTACAGTAATCCTCCTGCCTTAGCCTCCTGAGTGCTGGGATAATAGGCATGTGCCACCATGTCCTGCTGAAGTATAACTTTAAAATACCTTTTATAATAACACAGTAGGAAGTGCTGAGGAAAACCTATAATAATGAGAATGACCAATATGGAAGTGATTATACAACTTCCTAGGAATAGATTTAAAGATACAGTGGGGATGTGGATTTTAATACATCACATTTTTATGTCCATTTTTATAGATAGGAAAGTGCTAGCATAAAAAAATACATTTTCTTAATATGTATAGTTTTTTTTTTTTTTTGAGACAGGGCCTCGCTTTGTAGTTCAGGCTGGACCTGAACTCACTGTATAGCCCAGGCTAACCTTGAACTCATGGCAGTCTTCCTGCCTCTGCCTCCTGAGTGCTAGGATTACAAGTGTTAGCCACCACACCCGGCAATGTGATATGTAGTACTGGGGATAAATTCAGGACCTTGCGCTTGCCAGGCAGAAGCCAGAACCACTGAGCTAAATCCCTGGACCCCCAGTTCCATCTCTAGACTTCTTTAAAAAGCCCATTATGTTTGGACCAGGGATTTAGCTCAGTGGTTCTGGCACCTGCCTAGCAAGCACAAGGTCCTGGTTTGATCCTGGTGACCACATACAACAATACTGGGCATGGTGACTCATGCCCACCAGCAATTGATACCACATACCATAATGCTGGGCATGGTGGCTTACACCTACAATTCCATCACTCAGGAGGCAGAGCAGGAGGATTGCTGAGTTTGAGCCTTACCTGGGCTACATAATGAGCTCAGGACCATCCTGAACTACAAAATGAGACCGTATCTCAAAACACAAACAACGAAGTCTAGAGATTCAATATAGATCCCTTAAAAATACTACCAGGCTTTTTCCTGGACCTTGAGAAGCTACATATTATGCAGAAAAGTAAAGGAATAAGAGGTTGGAGTGGTGTGGATGAGTAAGAACAGTGGTAACAACTGAGCTGTGAGGCTTCCAGGCCTCAGAACAGAGACACATACACAAAGAGCTAGAGAATGGAGGCCAGACACAGACAGCACAAGACAGGGGACACCACAGCCCCAAGAAAGGTCACTGACTGAGAGACGATGAAAGAATTGGGTCTTGGACTCAAACCAAGAACAGTAACAACAACAAACCCAAACAAAGAGTACAGATGGGTGAAAGACCTAAGTGTGAAAAGAAATTCTTGTGGAAGAAAATATAGTTGCTCCTTGTCCTTTTGGTAAGATGAAAGTAGAAGATTCAGTATGGAAGAACTTCCTAAGACACAAAAAGCACAGATTACAAAGTCATAATTAAAATATTTTATTTTTTATTATATTTTATATTAAAATAAAAATATTCTTTAAAAATACAATTTTTATGCTTTAAAAAACATCTAGTAAATCAGAGCTACATACTTAAATATTTAGGAAAAAGTAATACCTTGGATTTGTTTCAAAAAAATCTGGAAGTGAGGTAATGGGTAGTTGTTATTACTGATATAAATTTAGCTATGGGAGGGCTGGGATGTGGCTCTAACAGCAGCTGCCTATGGAATGTGAGAGGCCCTGGGTTCAATCCCCAGCACTACCAAAAAAGAAAAAATAGTGTTAGTTGATAAGTGTTGAACCTGAGCCCTTTTACTTTTTTTTTTTTTGAGAGACAAGGTTTCACTTTGTAGATCAGACTAGTCCTGAACTTACTATGTAGCCCAGGCTAGGCTTGAACACACAGCAATCCTCTTGCCTCTCCCTCCCAAGTGCTGGGATTACAGAGGACAAAGAATCATCTTAGAGATGATTTTTTTTTTTTCAGTACTGGCCATTGAATCCAGGGCCTTTGCACTAAGCTACACCCGCAGCCTTTTTTGTTTGGGTTTGTTTGTTTGTTTTGTTTTTGAGACGGTCTCGCTTTGTAGTTCAGGCTCGCCCTGAGCTCACTATGTAACCCAGACAAGCCTCGAACTCAGCAATTCTCCTGCCTCTGCCTCCTGAGAGCTAGGATTACAGGCATGAGCCACCACATCTGGCTGTTTTGTTTTGTTTTTTTTGAGATGGTCTCACTATGTAGTTCAGGCTGGTCTTGAACTCACCATATAGTCAAGGTTGGCCTAGAAACTCTCTGCAATCCTCCTGCTTCTTCAGCCTCCCCAGTGCTGGGACTGCAGGTGAGCAGCACCACATCAAACATAGTTCATAATTAAATTTTTTTTTCAGTAAAGAGAAGATGTGATGGGGAAAGTGAGAGGAGAAGCATTAAAGTACACATTGGGAGAAACAAATTCAACAACAAACTCACTGAGTACAGAAGCAGGAAACCTGGCTGTCCTACAAAGAAAACAGCCTTCTCCTGGAAGAAAAATGCTGATTCCTCTCAGTCCAAAGGTGAAGACAGCTGCAGCAAAATCTGGCTTAGCCAGGTCTTTAATGTGGCCCTGGATTGTCAAGGCTCAATGCAGTTCTGAACCAGGAAATAGGGGCTGCAGCCTGAGCTCTTTGTCCTTTTCTTCTTCCCAGGTGCTCCCTCCTCTTTCCTGTATATTCAGAATGACACATTTTGCAGTTTTCTTTTATCGATTTTTGGTACTAGGACTCAAGCCCAGGGCCTCAGGCATGCTAAGCACACACTGTACCCCTGGGCTTCTCCCTCAGCTCTGGAATTGTGTCCTCAGTGGCAGTCATGCACGAAATAAAATACACAGCAATGGGGCCAGGGATTTAGCTCAGTGGTTCGGGCCTGTGTAGGCCTTGCAAGCACAAGGTCCTGAGTTCAATTCCAGGTACTGCTACCACAATACTGGGCATGGTAATTCACACCCACCAACAATCAGTACCACATACCACATACCACAATGCTGGGCATGGTGGCTCTGGCCTGTAGTCCCAGCACTTGGGAGGTAGAGGAAAGAGGATTGCTGTGAGTATGAATCCAGGGCCTTTGCACTAAGCTACATCCACAGCCTTTTTTGTTTGGGTTGGTTTGTTTGTTTTGTTTTTGAGACAGGGTCTCGCTTTGTAGTGAGCTCAGGGCCAGCCTGAACTACAAAGCAGAGACTCTGTCTCAAAAACAAAACAAAACAGGGCAGTGCTCAGTGCACCTCCACCTAGCTTCTTGAAGTAAGTCCAGGCTCTGGGAAAGGAACAGCAGTAGTGTGAGTGTGAAGTACTTTCTCCCTGTGCCTGTTCCAGGGCTTCTCAGGCAGCTGGGAGAGTTTCCATGCTGAGTCTGCAACTTAAGCTTCTGGCTCATTCCTCGGAGGAGCCCTGTCCACACCAGTGGACTGCACCTGTGCCCCTTCTGGGAAGAAGGCAGGTGTGTACTCAGCTTCTGGTCTAGTTAGGCTGTGGGCCAGACATTGCTGATTCCTCCAATATCAGCTCTTCCTACTGCCTCCAGTTTCTGGTTTTCTCCTGGCCTTACTGGGGAAGTCCCCAATGCCCCTGTGACTTTCCTGGGGAAATCCCTAACATCCTTCTGTCCTTCCTGGGGAACCGATGGTGATTGAGGCCCTAAGGGCAGTCTGGTCCTGGGGTCATGTGCAAAGCACTGCAGACACCGGCTCCTACAGCCTCCTGTCTCCTCTTCTGGAATCCAAGGCCCTGTATGAGGTGTTTCCAGCTTGACCCCAACTTTCTGGGTCCTATGACCACACAAGAAGTTTCAGCTGAGTGTCTGCAGATCTGAAAGAGACCCAACAGAATCACAAGGCTTGCCTTTCTTCCCAAACCCCACACTTCTGTTTTCTCCAGTAGGCTGCCACCTCTTATGGCTTTTATCTACTATGTTTTCTTCCAAATGCAGTTGTACAATTGTCTGGCCTGGGTGTTCTGTGTGCATTTTCTTCCTACCACTAGGCAGCACTTGCTTTATTCGGTTGCTTTCCCTTCTTCTATCTGTCCTGCTTCAGTGGCATTTCCAACCCGATCCCAGGGAGAGCCCTGACTGTCACTCTTGAGGACTGCTCAGGGCCAGGCCCTGCCCACTGAGAACATGTGACATGTGCAAGGCCCTGCTCTGAACACTTATTGGCACATGCAAGTTCTCACTGCAAGCCTGATGAGCAATAGGAAAGCTGAGGCCCAAACGCAATGAAGTAACTTGTCCAGGACTTTCCAAGTCTCCCACAGGAAGGAGCCAGGGGCTTCCCTGAGGCTGCACCCCTAGCACTAAGAGCTAAGCGCATCTCCCCAGGGCCACTTCCCTGCTGGTGTGACCAGCCCACTCCTCAGCTTACAGCGCAGCACAGCTTCCTTGACCTGGCGGAAGCCGCGATCCGGGCCACTGCCATCCACGTAGTACATGAACCGGAGCTCCGCGGGGTAGGCGTCTCTGGCCAGGCCCAACAGCAAGGGGATGGTGCAGCCCTCTGCGGCTGGAGCGTGGGTCAGGGCCTGCAGCATCTGGAATTTGCACCATGGATCACAGAGGAAGCCGGGAGTGATGAGCAGCACGCAACAGTGGCTGCTGCCCAGTGCCTGGCACAGCTCAGACACGATGGCCCCGCCTGGGGTCGCGTCCCGCAGCTGCAGGAAGCAGCGCAGCCGCGCGGAGCTGCCCTCCAGGTAGGAGACCAGCTCTTGGGCCACCACCAGGTCCTCCTCGCTGTGGCACACGCAGACATCGTAGTCCTTGCTCCAGCGGCCACTGCTGCTGGTATCCCCATGCGCTGGTGGTGGGGTGGAAGATGCCACTGTGCGGAGGCTCGGAGCGGGGGCGCTGGCCTGCAAGGTCAGCTCCGTGTCGCCTTCCAGGTGGCTTTCTGAGGAGTCGGGCAGGTTCTTAGGCTTCTTCAGCAGGGCCTGCCTGAACCAGTCTGGGGGGACAAGCATGGTGCGCTCAGCCCAAGCAGTCCTACCTGGCTGCCTCCTCATGGACCCCATAGGGAGGGGCCCCACAGCCACGGAAGCCAGCTCCCTACTCTGAGAAACTACCTTCTTCCTTTCAGACCTACTGCCCATTATTCTGGCACATCCTTCAGGTCTAGCCTTGATTCTCTGTAAAGTTTCTAAAAATGCACAGGAACTCTAGAGCAGGAGATTTAGCTCAGAGCTTCTGGTGTCTGCCTGGCAAGCACAAAATCCTGAGATGGATCCTGGTAACAACATATAATACCAGGTGTGGTGACTCACGCCCACCAGCAATCAGTACCCTATACCACAATGCCAAATTTGGTGGTTCCCGCCTATAATCCCAACACTCAGTAGGCAGAGGCAGGAGGACTGCTGAGTTTGGGGCTTGCCTGGGCTACATAGTGAGCTGAGGGCCAGCCTGAACTACAAAGCCAGACACTATCTCAAAAAAAAAAAAAAAGTTCACAGGAACTCTAGAGTCCTGTGGGGGGTGTTTCACCAACCTGGGTAAGAGAGAAGGCCTTGGCTGGGCGAGGTCATGTGGGCCTGAAGACCCAGCCACAACAGAAGGCTGAGGCAGGAAGATTATTTGAACCTAGGAGTTGGAAGTCAGCCTAAGCAACATAAAGAGATGTCTCAAAAACCAAGAGAAGGTGGGTCTTCATTAGGGTGAATTGTCTACCCACTGTGGAAAGGAAAGGGCAGTGGGGATTAGCATCTCTTTAGTCCTGAGAAATCCAAGAACTTTGCTGATGGACAACACAGAAGAAAACTAGTCGTCAGAGCTCCTGAGGAGCACAGAGCTGAGTGACTCAGACTCCCTTGGGAGCCTGGCACAGGGCTTTGACTGTGGACCTGCTACTTGCTGTGTCTATGATCTTACAGCAAGTTAGTCTCACTCTCCATCAGTAAAACTGACCCATTCTGCTGTTGAAGGGTACAGTATGCTGCTGTCTGGTGTACTAGGAGTTAGTTCTCCATCATGATGTTAAAACCCAGCTGCTGCTAAGGACAGATAGCATGGTGTTCTGGGGTTATCTGAGGATTATCTCTCAGCTTGGACCTTGTTCTGAATGGTTCTGGAACAGATTTAGGTAATAAGAGATACAATGTTAGCCACTCAGGACAGTGGCTTCCAGCCCAGGGAAATGAGCAGAGCGAGTCTGGAAAGCTCTGAGCCCAGGGAACGCGGAGGGCAGGCAGGTGGGCGCTGAAGTCCAGGTGGGAGCTGTGCTCCCTCATCAGCCTGGCTGACTATCTCCCCTCCCACAACCCCAGAAGGGCAGTGAGGACTCCACTCTTAGGAACAGGAGCAGAGGGTGGAGCCCGGGTCCACTCACCAGCCATCCTGCCCAGAGGCTTCCTGGACTGCGAGCGAGGCACCGGGAGGGAAGGTGATGAGGCCATGGTGTCGGTTTCGAAACTAACCCTGCCAGGCTGGGCACCAGGAAGAGGCCCACTGTTGACCCCGCAGAGCGGCCATCCTACAGAAGACGGAGAGATCGCAGGAGCTGCACCGCCCGCTGTGTTCCCAGCCCTAGCACAGGCTTCTGCGGCATAGCTGCTCTCCCAGCGCCCCACGGCTCAGTCTCTGAACGAGCCCTAACTGGGCTCAGGAGCACACACCAGGGCTGGGCCGCAGGGCAGACTACAGGGTAAAGGCTTGGTGTGGCTGGT
This sequence comes from Thryonomys swinderianus, assembly GCA_004025085.1. Taxonomy (NCBI): domain Eukaryota; kingdom Metazoa; phylum Chordata; class Mammalia; order Rodentia; family Thryonomyidae; genus Thryonomys; species Thryonomys swinderianus. The sequence goes on along the minus strand of PVIC010049684.1, from coordinate 4,457 downwards.
GTGGGGACTGTGTTTTGCTCTACTCTTAGAATCTGGGAGGCACAGTTCACAGGCAGCTCTTTAGAAAGATTTCCAGTGTGATGCTGAAAGACGAAGATAGCTGCTGTCTGGAGAGAAAATGCCTCCAGGTCAACAACTGTGGCTTGTAGAGAGTAAGTTCAGGCAGGAAGCATTGTATGTGACCCCCAACAGCCCTGCTGTCCTCTTGAGGAGAGGACTGCAACCCAGTGCCTCGTCTCACCTTTTGCTAACCGTAGCCCTCAGCAATCGTGCTCAGCATCAATGAAACAGAAATACTGTTCTCAGCATTCTGGCGGTAGGAACTGCATGAGATAGTTCAAGTGAAGTAGCTACAGTGTGGTGTATAATAAATGCTCAAAAATGTCATGGGGTAGTAAGCTAGACCACCCTGACCTATTTTCCCAGCCCAATATGTCTTTCAAATAATCTAACTAGGCAAAGTGGCATGCACTGAAAATCCCTGTACTTGGGAGTCTGAGGTGGAGAATCACTTGATCCTTTGATTTTAAGACCAGCCTGACTAATAGCTTGTTTCAAAGCAAAACAAAACATGCCTAAGGTGGTGGTGCACACTGGTAATACAAATACTTGGGAGGCTGAGGCAGAAGAATCACCCTGAATTAAAGGCTAAACTGGGCCATATAGTGATTTCAAGGCCTGCCTGAACTATAGTGTTACCTTGTCTCAAAAACCCAAACCAATAAGGTGGGTGTGGAGGTGCATACCTGGAATCCTACAATTTGGGAGGCTGAGGCAGGAGGCTCATCACACATTTGAGGTCAGTCTATGCTACAGAAACTATATCTCAAAAATGAAACAAAACAGGAGCTCGGATGGGACTGCTGTAATCCTAGCATACAGGAGGCAGCACTGCCATAAATCTAGACCAGTCTGAGCTATATAGTGGGGTCAAGGCCAGCCTGCTCTGAGGGAGACCCTGCATCCAAAAAACCAAATCTTGGGCTGGGGATTAAACTCAGTACTACCGTGCCTACCTTGCAATCACAAGGGCCTGAGTTCAATCCCTAGTACTGCCAAAAAAAAAAAAAAAAAAAAAAGCACCCTTGGCAACTTCTATGTATTAATTAACTTCAAATACATGAAAGCATGTTTAATTTCAATTACTTGGTCCTATTTATTTATTTATTATTTATTTATTTGAGACAGGGTCTTGCTTTGTAGTTCAGGCTGGCCCTGAGCTCACTATGTAGCCCAGGCAAGTCTCAAACTCAGCAATCCTCCTGCCTCTGCCTCCCGTGTGCTGGGATTAACAGGCGTAAACCACCACATCAGGCTTTTTTTAGTTTTTTTGAGACAAGGTCTCGCTTTGTAGTTCAGGCTGGCCATGATGAACTCACTATGTAGCTCAGGACGGTCTCAAACTTGCAGCAATTCTCCTGCATCTGCCTCCTGTGTGCTGGGATTATAGGCATGAACCACTATGCCAGGCTTTAATTTCAAGTGAAACAAGGAAGACACACTAAATACCCAAATTTTACCAAAAAAAAAAAAAAAAAAAAAAAAGACAAAGCAAAAATCTCAATAGGGAAGGAGTACATTCTGTTCAGTTTAGAAAATGCCATACTGTGACATTCATTTTCCTAAAGTGATTTATAGTTCAATGCTGCTTTAGGTTCCAGAAGATTTTGGCTTTGTTTTGTTTTGTTTTGATCTGGAACTGAAGATTGAACCCAGGGCTTTTCATTGAGCTATATTCCCAGCCTTGTTTTTATTTCGGGACAGGATCTCACTAAGCTGCCAAATTGCCCAGGCTAGGTTCTGACTTTTGATCCTCCTGCCTCAGGCTCCCAGGGTGCTACTGCAATTACAGGTATGTACAACCACACCTGGCTAAATTATAGAAAGTTTTTATTTTTGGTTTTTCCAAAGAACGTTTGCCAAACTGCTTCTAAATTTTTTTTTTTTTTTGCTTTTTGGAGACAGGGTCTCGCTTTGTAGTTCAGGCTGGCCCTGAGCTCACTATGGTGCCCAGGCAAGCCGCCGCGAACTCAGCAATCCTTCCGTCTCTGCCTCCCGAGTGCTGGGATTACAGGCATGAGCCACCACGCCCAGCATTATATGTGGTAACTGGGGATCGAACTCAGGTCCTTACAGCTTGCGAGGCAGGCGCCGGAACCACTGAGCCAACCCTCCGGCCCTGCTTCTAAATTTTTAAAGAGACACAAAGGACCAAGATACCTTAGCTGGGGAACCTGCGGAATCCTGTTCTCACCACAGGCTCCTTCCACCTGTGTTTCTGGCAGGAGACTGAGGCACAGAGTTCACCTTGGTGCAGGGGCAGCAGGGGCCTTCTAGAGACCCTGTTCCCCATGGGGGACTGGTGGGGGCTTGGCTTGGGGGCTGCAGAGCAGCGGGTGGAGGGTTGAGTTGGTTGCTTTTTCCCTTTCTGCTGGGTCTGTGGAGGTCAAAAGAAACCTTCCAGCCAGAAGGAGGCATATGTTTAATCCCAGCACTCTGGGAAGCTGAGGTGGGAGGATCACCATATTTGAGCCCAGCCTGGGCAATTTAGAAACTTAGTGACTGTCAAAAACAAAAACTACATCTAAAAACTTTAAAGAAACTGTATTACTGGACACATTTCAACAGAGGTTTCAAAATTTAATAAATGGCAGTGGCTGGGCATGGTGGCACATGCCTGTAATCCCAGCACTTGGGAGGCTGAGGCAGGAGGATCACTGTAAGTTCAAGGCCAATTTGAACTACATAATGAGTTCTTGTCTTAAAAATAAAAAGAAAAAATAATGATAGTCTATGTAGAGCATTAATCCTGTGTGCACTAATTCCACAGTATCTTTTCCTTCCCAAGATCCTCTGCATCCCAGACACCCTGAGCCAGTGTTGGTGGGCATGGGGCACGTGCCAAAGAGACTGTTTACCACTGATGCTCCCTAAGGGTCTCTGTCTCTGTGCCACTTCAGAGTCCCTCAGACCTTTGTCAGGTTTTGAAACTCTTTCAAGATTCAACATGATCTTTTCTCAGCGATAGACATAATGTCACCTGGTGTTATTTTTATTTCTTTTGAGACAGGGTCTCGCTTTGCAGTTCAGGCTGGCCCTATGAGCTTACTATGTAGCCCAGGCAAGCCTCAAATTCAGCAATCCTCCTGCCTCTGTTCCTTGAGTGTTGAGATTACAGGCGTGAGCCACCATGCTGGGCACTGTGGTATGTGGTTACTGGAGATCGAACTTGGGACCTTGGGCTTACAAGGCAGACACTGGAACCACTGAGCTAAATCCCCAACCCAATGTCACTTTGTTTTTATGTTATTGAGATACTTTTTCCAATTTTCATTTTTTTTTTAAATTTTGTTTTAATTCTAAAACATTATTTGACTTTGCACTTATGATTGGAGAACATGTAATATTTTAAATTATATTCAAATAGTTAAAAATTAAGATGATATGAGTGCTGGGCATGGTGGCTCACGCCTGTAATCCCAGCACTCGGGAGGCAGAGACAGGAGGATTGCTGAGTTCGAGGCTTGCCTGGGCTACATAGTGAACTCAGAGACAGCCTCAACTACAAAAGTGAGACCCTGTCTCAAAAAAAAAAATAAAATAATTAAGATGATATGTTCATCTACTTAAAATATGTACATTTAACAGTTTCCAGGTTGAGGATATAGCTCAATGGCACTGCACCTGTCTGGGAAGTGTGAGGTCCTGAGTTCGATATCTGGTACCAAAACAAAAAAATTTTCAAAAAAAAAATTTTGTGCTGGGTGTGGTGACTCACGCCTGCAATCCCAGAACTCTGGAGGCAGAGACAGGAGGATTAAATTGGGCTACATCAGTTGACCCTGAGTTTGAGGCTTGGTTGGGCTACATAGTGAGCTCAGGGCCAGCCTGAAGTACAAAGTGAGACCCAGTCTCAAAAAAAAAAAAATTTTATTTTGAAGCCTGAAATGTCACACACCTATAATTCCAGGACTCCAGAGGCTGAGGCAGGAGGATCACCATAAATTTGAGGACAGCCTGAATTGCATGGTGAGTTCAAGACGAGTCTAAACTACATAGTGTGATCCCCCAAAATCCAAAAATAAAAATAAATATAAAATAAAAACAGAGTCTCACTAAATTCCTAAGTATCCCAGGCTGGGGTCAAACTTTCGATCCTTCTCCCTCAACTTCCATGGTGCTGGGGTCCCAGGCACCTAGCACCCACCACCCAGCTAAATTTCAACTTCTGGTGTTAGGAAAGGACTTGCCCTTCTGACAACACATCCTGATTTTGAGCAATTACCTTTTTCATTGCTTAAGAAGAAATCCAGGGCAGGGGGTGCAGTCCGGGGTAGAGCTTACCTAGCCTAGCAGCACAGTGAGGAGGAGGTAAAGGAGAAAGAGAGAGATGAGCAGGGGAAGAGGGAGGGAGAGAAATCCAGCTGCCAGCTGCACATGCCCCTTGAAGTGGAGTA
>PVIC010049683.1:0-13111 GCA_004025085.1 Thryonomys swinderianus | reverse complement strand
GGCTGGAAAAGGCAGGTCACTAAGAGTGACAATTCAAAGGGTTCATCTCTCCACCTACCTCCTGCTTTTCTCTAGTGCTTCCTGTCCACTATAATATGAGCAACTTTCCTCCACTAACCGCTACCACTATCCCACTTCTGCTTTGAAGCTGTTTACTATAAGGTGAACCAACAGAAACTGTGAGCCAGAATAAACTTCTCTTTCTTTAGGTTGTGGGTTTTAAGTATTTGGTCCAACAATGCTAAAGTGACTAAGGCAGATTTTTTTTTTTTTTGTATTGAGAGTGGGCCCATTGCTATGATTTGACTAAATTATGTGGTTCAGAAGCCTCTGGAAATAATTCACAGGAATTGGAGATTCCAGTAAGAGAATTCCTAGATCATTTAAGCAGAGCTTAATGTGCAATTCTATCAAAGCTCAGAAAGCCATGTGTTGAGATTTTGCAGGGGATCCAAGTTAAGGACAGTAACTCAGTTAAAGTGCAATTTTTAAGACAGGAAACATCAAGGTAGCCATACCTTGGGGTTGTGACATGGGTATTTCTGGCTGTTTTTTAATCAGAATTACAGTGAATTGTAGGAACTAGCTTATGAGCTGAGGTCAGACCTGACCAAGGGATGACAAATAAAGAGACACAGTAACAAATTAAAATCCGGGGGTCCATAGGGTTTATATATCCCTTCAACATGAAGCCTCAAATGACTGGCACAACTTATTTACTCAGATACAGGTACAAGCAATTAGAGTCCATAGGATTCACCTGTCCCCTGCCCTCCATTGTACTTCTCTGGGGGGGGGCACCTTCACCTGAGGTGTTTTTACTTTTCCCTGTAGCATGTTAGCACACTCGCCTGCCCTCTTTCTCCTCATGGCTCACCAAGGTGGCCAATTAGGCCTCATTCTTCCCTTGTGATCTCATCAGTGAATATCAGGCGGAACTATAAAAACAAACATGAAAAGTTTGAAATTTCATCAGAAAGGAAGTGCTTGGAAAGTTGAGAGCAAAGAAAACAAGGTTGCTGAAAAAAAAAATATTAAAAAGAAACCAAGCACTTTGTATCAGGAAAATAAGAAAGAGGACTTAAAGGAATCTCAGAAGTTAGCAAGACTTAAGGTGCAAAAGTGAAAGACTACGCTTTGAGAAAAGAGTCCTTGGGACCCCTATTTGAGAAGAGTCACCTAAGAAATTACTCCCCTAGGATTTGTTTCACAGTGCTGAACTATCCAGGCACTCAGAGGCCTCTGCAGTCATTGTACACGGGGGCTGGCTAATGTTGGAGTTGGCAGATGACTTGACGTTTTTCAGACATGCCAAATGCTAGAATTGTGATTTCAGGGAGGATCCGTTCAAGTTAAGAAGGCCTTGGAAGCCCAATAGTGTGCTCCGAGAAGGCAATGTTTCAACTGTGAAAATGAAGCTGAAAGTGCTGCGGAGACTCAGGAAACTGCAGATGCCTGTAAAATATCTGAGGTAAGCCACAGACAGTGAATGAAGCCACCCTAGGACAGAGGCCATGAAGGATGCCATCAGTGATGTCATAGCAGTGACGCCAACCAAGCCTTTTGGAGGTGACATTTGACCACAACTTTCCTGGGTGCTGGGTATGGAGTTATGGGACTTAATATTTTCCCCACTTGGTTTCACTCTTCCTTTTTTTCCACTCTTTGCTATTTCTCTATTTCTCCCTTTTGAAATGGGAATTCCCTTTGGCATTATATGTTGGAAATACTTAATTTTCCTTTTGGTTTTTAGACGGTTTTATAGTTAGTGTTTGCCTTGAGTCTCAGAAGAGACTTTGGACTTGGACTTTTTAACAATGTTAAAACTTTTAAGACTTTGGAAACTTTTAGAGAGAGAGTGAATTCATTCTGCATGATGGAATAGACATGACTGTTTCATAGGAGCCCAGGACAGATTGTTATGTTTTAGATCCAGAATGGACTCTCCAAACCTCATGTTTTGGAAGGTGATCAGAAGTTGGGGTTGGTTGAGAGACCGGTCACTGAGGATGTGAAGAGTACATATCCCTCCTTGACATATCCCTCCTTGACTCTCTTTTTTCTCTCTGCTTTTGGCTTCCATCATCTGCTCAGATTTCCCCCTCTGCCTTCCCTTATGCCATTTCTGCCTTGGAGTGGCTACCCAGGAAATGAACTCATGAAATGCATATAGTCAGTGCCTTTTTGTGGGGGGGACAGGGTCTCACTTTGTAGTTCAGGCTGGCCCTGAGCTCACTATATAGCCCAGGGAGGCCTCGAACTCAGCAGTCCTCCTGTCTCTGCCTCCTGAGTCCTGGGGTGACAGGCGTGAGCCACCACGCCCGGCACTGTGGTATGCGGTATTGATTGCTGGTGGGTGTGAGTTACCACACCCCGCATTGTATGTGGTTACCAGGGATCGAACCCAGGACCTTGCCCTTGAGAGGCAGGCGCCAGAACTGCTGAGCTAAATCTCTGGCCCAACTTCAGTGTTTTTTTTTTTTTTTTGTAGCTGTAACATCAGCCATTTTGTATACGTGTGTATATGTGTATACCTTTTCCAATCATTTATTTGTTTAATGTACCCATGCTATTATACACACTACTTTCCCCTTACTGACTTCGTCCCTTTTCAGTTATCAGACTGATGCTTAAAGTATCACCGAGGGTATTTTCAAATGACCCTTATTAATAATGATCCCAAAGTACAAGAGTAATTAAGATATAACATCTACATGTACCAACTCCATACAAGGAATATAAACATTATGTATTGGAAATATGGACTTGTGCTCGCTTCGGCAGCACATATACTAAAATTGGAAATATGGACTAATAAAAACTTTTTAAAAGATAATGGAGTCTGCGGTGGACATCGTTGGTGCCGGGGCCCTGGGATGAGCTTGGAAGGGAAGAAAAGGCCTTTGGATGTCACGGCCAGCTTGTTGGTACATCTTTTAAGGCTGAACTCTTCCAAAAACAAGAATTCAAAAAAAGGGAAAGATTCTGAAAGATTCTAGAGTGTGGGAAAATAGGGAGAGCTAATAAGAAACTGAAATCTGGAGCAAACAGAATGTAGGAGTTTTGAGTTGAGCTAAGAAGGATCCTGAGCAGAAGACTTTAGATAAAACAAGGGAAAAATTGGAAGAAAAGGCCAAATTATACCAAAAAAGTGACTCAAGGTGTGAAAGGGACAAGGACAATCGTGCAAGGCCCTGAGTTTCCTGCCGCAGAATTACTTCATGGATCTGCACAGAGTGCAGCCTTGGAGGGGCCCCCTGTGGAGCAGGCCCAGAGCCGTGCCAGGCAGCCTTGGGCAGCAGGCAGGCAGGGCCAGGAGCTCTGTTCTGAGCCCAGAGGCCCCCGTGGACCTCTAAGGTCCTTTTGGTGGTTCTGAATGAATACAGCCAAGTGACTTGGAAAAAACCAGGACAACGATGCTGGCAATTTTGATATGCCCAAGAGAAGGCATCAAGTTCTTCCTTTAGTAAAAAGGTACAGTTTCTTAATTTAAAATATCATAGGCTAAAATTGGTAAAAAATTAGGTAACTTATTAGTATCTTACTGTGCTTAGGTTATAAATATCATTATAGATGTACATGTCTAGGAAAAATATAGTATATGTATGCCTTGGTACTACCCATACTTTTATCTATCCAGCAAAGACCTTGGAGTATATTCCCAAAGATAATGGGGATTATTGTATGAGGAGCATTACTAGTGCTGTTTACCTACACTTTCAGAGAAGAAAGAATACCTTCACCTGCTAGGTATGAAAGAGAGTTTTAAATTCCTGCAATGACTTTATTACTTTATCTTTGGAAATGGAATAGAGTATCATTTAATGAAAAAGTAATGTTTGTCTTGCATCTTATTGAAAATCATCACACTACTGCAGTCAAAGTGGTTTGCTACTAATTATTAGCACACAACCCATACTGCTAGCTCTGCACAAACTTTACATCACTGTGTGACTATAACTATATAATCTTATATCCAACTTACTAATAATATTTAAAACTGTCTATTGATTAAAAATGAAAACAAAACTACACTGATGCCTTGTTGTACAAAGGGTATAAAGACCTTCTGGAAGTAAATTTTTTTGTGCAACTAGTCTTGCTCTTCACTTTGACTCAGATCATTATTCTGATCTGACCCCTTTCACCTACTATGTTGGTTGAAGCTTTTGTTCCAAGTTCTATGTTAGATATTAATGTTCTATATCTGTTGTGAATTAATGTCTCATATTTTTCTATAGTATTTTTCTTTCTTTTTTTTTTTTTTTTTTTAGCAGTAGTGCTGATTTGTCACACATTCTAAATGATCTTTACTCCAGCCAAAGGAACTCAGTTTTTTTTTTAATTTTTGAGACAGGGTCTCGCTTTGTAGTTCAGGCTGGCCCTGAGCTCACTATGTAGCCCAGGCAAGCCTTGAACTCAGCAATCCTCCTGTCTCTGCCTCCCGAGTGCTGGGATTACAGGCGTGAGCCACCACGCCCAGCAAGAACTCAGTTTTTATACTTCTTCCCATTCTAGTAATGTAGTACTTGGTTTCAAAATGCCTCATTACTGTAAATAGGTCTCTGGATAGAATGGGTGAACAGCTGTGCTTGTTCATGGCTTCTGGATCTGAATATAATACATCAACTAGGACTAGTTAGGTGAAAAGACCATTTCCACCCTACACTATTAATCCCATCAAATAACTGTAAAATGTGATTGATTTTTGAAAAATCTGCTCAAATAACCTCTTTTGCTGAGTAATTATTAAAATCCATCTATTATTTGGATTCCTGAAGTTTCTTCTTGACCTAAATATAAGTAAGATAAATCTCCTCACTTTGTATGTAAAAATACTGCTTAAAGAATTTGAGATGTCAATGTTCATTTTAAAATTCTTTACTCATTTATTTCAGTAGTTTTTCAAGATGGGACACATAGATTTCTATGCTCTAGATTATTTAGGGATCATTATTTTTAATAAATGTATCTTATAGACAAGTCCGTGTCACCTGTACATTTTCTACGACTGAACTCCAGTCCCACTTCCAGTAGTGTGTTGTGACTATGTTTGACTTTTGATGTGTTACTGAGTATGGCAGAGTCACACTGCAAGTTGTGTAGCCAATGATCTTATGACATACCCAGTTAATAATCATATAAGAAAAAAACAAGCAAAATGCCTACCATCTGAGGACTACTTTACAAAGTACTTTCTGGCTGTGGTAGTAATCTAGTGTAAATCCAACACTCAGGAGGCTGAGACAGGAGGATTAGTGTGAGTTTTGGGGACACCCTGGCCTTCATGGTGAATTCAAAGCCAACCCGAAGTGCACACAAGACTCTGTTTCATAATACACCCCAAAAATGTATTCTATGCCGGGCGTGGTGGCTCACGCCTGTCATCCCAGCACTCAGGAGACAGAGGCAGGAGGATTGCTGAGTTCGAGGCTTGCCTGGGCACCATAGTGAGCTCAGGGCCAGCCTGAACTACAAAGAGAGACCCTGTCTCAAAAAAAAAAAATGTACTCTATAGCTATCCTTAAGTTATTCTGTGTGAACTGTGAACAGAAGGAGCACAGTGAACACCTGATACTGGACACCTTGATTTTACTCACTTCAGCAAGTGCTTCTCAAAAACCTGTCTTGAGTGTTTAGAAAAATGAAAATGTCTATAACCAAACCAAACTTCTTGAAAACTGGGCCAAAGAAAATAGTATTCCCAAGGAAAAAGATCACAAAATGAAAAATGTGAAGGGAACATGATGCAAAGAGGCTGAACAAGAGACAAAGATCCAGCTGAGGAAGACAGTGAAACGCAGTGGGCTTGGTAAAGTGATGAGATCCTAGTAGTCTTTAAATAAGTACAGCATGACAGTTTGCTAACCTGCACATTTACATTCTGTCTACTCTGTTGTGAGAAGATTTTCATTGCCAGTGCATAGCAAAAAAGTAAGTGAAACTAAACTTTTGTGTAACAGAAATCATTGCAGTCACTGTGGGCAAAGACTTGCCACTTCAAATTTCTTCACTGATTTCTGGCATTAAAGAAAACCTTGGACTGATACTAAGGCACTGGGTGAAGAGAGGCAAATTGAGTAATGACCAATATTTAATTTTTCACAAAGCAAACTGCAGACTTACTGCAATGTGATAATTCTGGTATTTGATTGCTATGAAAGAAATACTATGTCTACTAGTTAAATTAAAAAGTCCACTTCTTCAGTAGACTTTTCTCTGATATCTGAAGTTATTCAAACAAATAAGCCAGTTCCATAATTTAGCAAATACAAGACTGGCACCAAAACTTTCAAATCATTATAAATAACCACATTATAAATTTAACAGGAATAAAATATCACAGTCACAATTCCAATAAAACTATTTTTAGAAAGCAATCAGCTCCAAAGATCCAACAGCAAAAACATACAGAGAATGTAAAAAAGATACTACAGTGCCGGGCATGGTGGCTCACACCTGTAATCCCAGCACTCGGGAGGCAGAGACAGGAGGATTGCTGAGTTCAAGGTTTGCCTGGGCTACATAGTGAGCTCAGAGCCAGCCTAACTACAAAGCGAGACCCTGTCTAAAAAAAAAAAAAAAAAACAAAAAGATACTAAAATATGTAGAAAATAAAATAGAGATAAAATTGCACTTAAAGTAGGCTTTTAATTCAATAATTCCATTTCTAAGTATCTATCATTCAAATACATTGGTGCTATGTCTGTAACAGTGAAAAGTTGGAACATAAACATATACCAATAAGAAAATTGTTAAATATAATATAATAATTCACATTACAGAATTAAAAAAAACTATGTAAAAAGATTACATCAGTTCTACAATATCTTCAAGATATCTCACAGTTAAAATAGTTGCAGGGTAATACATATAGTATCATAATATGCATAGTATCACAATAATATGATACTGTATTATAAAAGTAATACCATTCATGTAAAAACAAAATGATATACAAAAACTGTCTCTATATATGTTGAAACTCGGATTAAAAAAATCTATAGAAACCCTGAGTAAATAGCCTTCTTTTTTTTTTTTTTTTTTTTTGAGACAGGGTCTCGCTTTGTAGTTCAAGCTGGCTCTGAGCTCACTATGGAGCCCAGGCAAGCCTCGAACTCAGCAATCCTCCTGTCTCTGCCTCCTGAGTGCTGGGATTACAGGTGTGAGCCACCACGCCCGGCTAAATAGCCTTCTTTATATCCAAATAGACCTTGAATAGCTTATTGGAGATTCACGAGCATGATGAGACAACAAAATGCGACATCAGTTAAGTCCATGCTATGCAAAAATTTCCATCAATTTCAGAAAAATTAACCTAGTACATGATGTAATTTTACTGGAATAACTTCAGAGATTTCATTGGTATGAACCGAATATATCTCTTCACAATGAACATCAATCCACCTCCTCTTATTTACCATACTTTCCTTGTACATCAAGTCATTTTTGTTTTGATTTTGTTTCGTTTTACCAGAATGGTCTAATGTTCTTGGGTTGGACATTTTATTTGTAACAGTATCTGTGAGTCATAATTTGGAATACTTTTCGTAAAGATAGTTGGTGTCCTTCCCTAAGTCTTCTAAGGACCAGCATGAGTGCTGAAAATAGTTTCTGCATTCTCTTCCTTGACACCGCATCGCAGCATGGTGTCTGCTGAGAGTTTTTGAGTCTAACTCACTAGTGTTCTCAGCATGAGAACAGAGAGGACATTTTTCCCTTGGTTGTGTCAAACTCAATTCTTCTCAAACTGTACAAATAAACTATGTAATTTATCCAGGATTATTTGTAGGTATTAGTTCATGAAAAAAAACAGAGATAAGATAAAAAGCCAGGTCACATATTAATTATTTATGCTACAAAAGCCCTTTACTTTGTTCAGAGATTTAACACCCAGGTCAGTGGGACTGTTGTAATTTTCCAAAATTAATTAATTTTTCAAGGCTGGAATAGTGTATTTTGAAATTTATATTTTATATTTATTCAAATAAGTGAAACTTTTTTTTTTTGAGACAGGGTCTCACTTTGTAGTTCAGGCTGGCCCTGAGCTCACTATGTAGCCCAGGCAAGCCTCACTTTTAGCAGCCCTCCTGACTCTGCCTCCCAGGTGCTGAGGTTACAGGCATGAGTCACCACACCCTGCACTGTGATATGTGGTACCGAGTGCTGGTGGGAGGGAGTCATCATGCCTGGTATTGCTGTATGTGGTTACTGGGAAGTAAACCATGAGTACGCATATTCTCACACCAAACCTGTCAAATGTATGTTAAAGAAACATGAAGGAAGAAACTGACAATCACTTATATTATTTATTTCTATTATCAAATTTGAGGGAGAAAATGACAAAATGATTTGAAAGAGCACAAATGAATTACACATGATAAACATTTTGTAAATTTGAAAAAATACATAACTCTCCCAAACACACATATCACATGTAATTTATGTTATAGAAAAACTATGGTTGATTTATTATCACACCTATTTAAAATGTAGGAAAATTTTAAGTAATGTAATCATGCTACACATTTAAGTTGAGTCTGTGTCCAAGATACTTAAACAGGTAGTCAGATTCTCAGATGTCTCTAACAACTTACATTAGTGCTATGCCACTAAGATATCAAATTATAATGGCTGGGATAAATTTTGTGTACTTTTTCCTAACAATTAATAGTTGAGATATGCTTAAACTGTAACATATGCTTAAAAAAAGAATTACATTGTGATATATATATATATATATATATATATATATATATATACATATATATATATGAACCAGTTCTACACAAGGAATATAAACATTATATATTGCAAATATATACAAATGAAAGGAAAGGAATCAAGAGTTGGATAGTGGGAGGAAGGGAAGAAAAAAGGGATCAAAAGGGAATCAAGATGTAATCCACATGTACCAGGTACCCACTCAGAATGCAACATCATGAACTACAAATAGGTACTAATAAATAGCACAATGCTGGGCATGGTGGCTCACGCCTGTAATCCCAGCACTTGGGAGGCAGAGACAGGAGGATTGCTGAGCTCAAGGTTTGCCTGGGCTACATAGTGAGCTCAGGGCCAGCCTGAACTATAAAGTGAGACTCTCTCTCTCTCTCTCTCTCTCTCTCTCTCTCTCTCACACACACACACACACACACACACACACACATAAAGATGTGCTTATTTAAAAACCAAGATGTAGAACATTGTCAGATCAAAACCTATTACAAGGTTAACCAAAGTAATGACGTTAATTACTAATGATAGAATTAAAATAATGTAAATCTATATATGGAACAAAGTGTAACATGCATTGGAAACAAGTTCTGAGTTACAAGTATTATACAGAAACCACCCAGAGTATCTCACTCCCACATCCAGCCTCATTCCATTCTCCCGTGGGTGGGACCACAGGACCAGACCACTGAGCTGGAGCCAAAGTTTAGTTTCAGTACGTCTGTGATGTCCATAAACTCACTAGTGCTTGTTCCCACATTGATAACCACATTAATAGCACGTTGATTCACCACATTAATATTGTGCAAATTAGGATGATGAGCAGGCAGCAGCTAGAAACCTGGTGGCCTTGGAAGACATATATTCTGAAATGTAAGAGATAACCCACTCATCAAATATTCAGCAGCCAAGGTAACATATCAGTATAATTATTAGAGATCTGATCCTCAGAGACTGAGCATATCACCCCTAAATCAAAGGATAAATATTCCGTTCTGAATCTCCTATCATAAAGGAGAAGACACAACTATGTCGCAGGGCTCTTAGTGTTCCCATGTGAGTGACATGGACGTTTCCTGGCTGGAAATGAAGCCAGAGAAGAAAGACCTCTGCAAAAGATTCAGAGTTCAGTTAAACAGCTCCACCACAAGCCACATGACCAAGAGGCACTGTGATACTGGAGTCATCAGAAAGAACAAAATGTGCTTGCCTGGCGTGGTGGCTCATGCCTGTAATCCCAGCACTTGGGAGGCAGAGATAGGAAGATTGCTGAGTTCGAAGTTTGCCTAGGCTACATAGTGAGCTCAGAGAGCCAGCCCGAACTACAAAGTGAAACCCTGTCTCAAAAAAACAAAAACAAAAAAGAACAAAATGTGCCATGTGACTTGCAGTAGAAGTGCATGGAGGCCGACGGGTGTCTGGAGTGAATGCCACCACCTGCAGACGTGCAGAGAGCAACATACCTGTGCAAAACAGTGATGCAGGATCTCAATACAAGTACAGTGTCTAGGGCCGGAGATTTAGTGCAGTGGTTCTGGCGCCTGCCTCACAAGCACCAGGTTCCGACTTTATCCCTGGCTCCAGAAAACAAAGCAAACTAAAACCAAATGCAGCACCTGACCCGACCTTTGATCTGATTGTCAAAATCACAAAGTCAAGTGAGCCCAATAGAAGTGAGATGGAAGCAGCACATTCTGATTCAGCCACGAAGACACACGCAAGCCACATGAGCAGGAAAACCAGGTTCACACCTATGACAGCTATACCTGTGTCCTCCCCACTGCCCTTACCTACTGAGGGATTCGGTATGACCAGTTACCAAAAGACACAAAAAGAAACAAAACTTTGACTTACAGTTGGGTCTACTCAGTATTTATGTATAACCTGAAATTGACAACAATGACATAATGACTTCATTTAACCTTGAAAGACCCTGGGAGAAAAAAAAAATATCTGAATGGCAGGGTTTTAGTTAATAAATCTAGCCACTGTGTTTAAATAGAAGTGAGGAGGTGTACAAAGTTCTAGATAGTACTGAATGCCCAGCAACAGAAGTTTATTGGAAGAAGTCTGAAAAAGTGGGTGTGTGTGTGTGGGGGGGGAATTCATGTACAGGAATGAGGATGAACATATGTCAATAATCAAGAAGTATGATCTTCTTGTATATCAGCACCTACAGGAGAGTATTTACCAAGTATCAAGTAAATTTTGTTCAGTTCACATCACCAGTTTCTGCCATTGGGAGTTCTACTGTGGGAATCATACACACATTCATTAATTAATATATTGGTCCTGCTGGAAACATTGGAGTCTAAGTACAGCCTTTTCAATATGGGCTTCTGCCTATCAATGATTTCTCAGCTAATGCTGCAGCTGGGCGTTCAACTTTCCAGTGAGAAACCAATTCTAAGATGCTAAATGAAACTTTTGTTCAAGGAAATCAACCACGTATTTGATGTCAAGTTGACTAGGCTGAACTCCTTTCAATTTGAAAAAGAAAAGACTTTCTCTTACAGGAATGGATACATATTGTGAAGGAGATTTTGTCATTCGTGCCTGCAAGATTTGACAAGTGCAAGATACTAGGGTGGGCAAAGCATTTTACTGCTCCCGCATTGGGTCCTGCACAGCACAGCTCAGACCAGATGAACTTCCGTGTCACGCAGCAGATGCAGAAGTCCATCCACGTCTGCACAACACACTGACTGTATCTCCAAGGCACTGACAGAAGCTCTTGACCTGCAATAGCATTTGGAAAGTATCAATAATTATGAGTTTCCCTTTCCATTATTTACTTTCCACATTTGCAACTATATTCCCTAAAATTGCCTTTTTTGTAATTGTTTTATATGTGAAAGTTTGAACCTATCATTAACAAAAGAAAAAAGATTAAAATTTGAGGGTCTCTTTATTGGGCCATGATGTATAACCACAGCTTAGCATAAAAACAAAAGGTAAATGAAGTATCTTTTACAGAAAAATATTGATTATACCAATTGATAGAAAATCCAAATGAAATCAGTTTTTCCTTTTAAAAACCAAGAAAACAGTATGATTTGCTTCTCCTGGAGACTTTGATTCACCAGTGGAGCTATTTTGTTCCCATTAAATTCAAGTTATCATTCAAAAATAGTTAGAGTTGTATGAACACTCTATCAGTGTGATAAAATTCCAAAGCTAGCTGGCCTCGAAGAAGGGAAGGTTCATTTAGGTCACACTTCAAGTGGCTCCAGTCCATACTTGACCTCACTGGCCCAGGCTCATGACAAGGCAACATTCATGGCAGGGAAGATAGCAGGGGAAGATGTTCACCTTACAGCAGTCAGGAATTGAATGGCAGGTGAGAGCAGGGGTCCCAGTGTCCCCTTCAAAGACACATCTTCAGTGACCTCACTTCTATCCCCTGAGCCCAAATTCTAAATATTCTACCACTGCCAACAGCTCCACACAATGTGATAAACATGTTATCCCATAGGGCCTTGGGGAATATCCAAGATCTAAAATATAGAAAATTTATTTACTCTCCTGAGAAATCATGATTCTTTTTGTTTATAATCTTTCTACTGTATTTCTGAGGGATAATATCGTATGTCCTTTCTCAGACCTTCTATAGTTTTTCTGAGAGAGGAATGAGGTATTAAGTCACATTATCATCATAGCTCTGTTTCTGATTCTGGGTTGTTTCATTTTCTTTTTAATCTGTCCTGTCACAATAGTAGTATTTCTCAAACAGCTACAATTAAATCTTCACATATGATTCTTATTTCCTTCCTATAAACATGGTAAATTAATTATAGTTTTCCATTGGAGTTTCCACTGATTGACGATTTAGCTATTCTTTCAAATAAAACTTATTTAACATTTACTAGATAGAAGACTCTTGACTGTTAAGCATGTAAAGTTGAATGTCATTTTCAACTAGAATTCTGGAAACTATTTCCCAGAAAAATGAAATCCAAATAGTTTCTATTAAGCTCCACCCTAGGTTCAAGATCCCAACGAAACCTCCTTGTAGAGAGCACCCATGTCCACACGTGCTTCTCTTCCCATTACAGTACTTAAAGTGGGAACAGTGAAGAATGGCCTTCTCCTCCTCCATAGAAAAGGGAAGTATTCAAGGACCTAGTGTTTCTACACAGATGAATTTCTGGCAAAGTCTGTCAAGAAATTATAAAGCAACTGAGTACAGCGATGGATGTGTTAATTGACTTGATTTTGGTAATAATTTCACAGTGTACATGAAAATCATATTGTACATTTTAAATGTACAATTTTATTTGTTAATTGTAACTCAAAAGTAGCAAAGAAGGAGACAGAACAAGAGGGGGTAGGGCAAGGAGGAAGAGGTTGAAGAAGAAGAAGAAGAGGAGAAGAG
>PVIC010049682.1:0-13075 GCA_004025085.1 Thryonomys swinderianus | reverse complement strand
GGATCTTCTCTCTGGCATGAACATCTGTAGATGCAAATGAGTTCTAGAAAGTAGGACAGCTTTTATAGAGTGGAATATTTCTATAGGAAACTTGGTGTGGGAATGTGATGAGGGGAAGGAATAAATATGATACAGAAAGAAAATAAATGAGCATGTATAAGGGGGGAGGAGGGGGGAGTGGGTAGGGATATGGGTAAAAATGAGAATTAACTTGTGGTATATACTGGTACAAATTTCCCAATGTTATATGTGATTTTGAGATGTATATAAATTGTACCAATAAAGAATTCAATAAAAAAAAATAAAATAAAATGCATGTGTATGTGTCCAGTATTTTATCTAACTGACAGTAAAGTGATTTACATAAATAAAGAATTTAAAATTTTAAAACCACTAGAAGAAAACACAAGTGAAAACTTTATGACATTGGTCCAGGTAATGTTTTTTAAAGGTAAGAGTTCTGTAGCATAGGCAAAGAGATGAAAAACAGGCAAGTAGTTTGTATCAGCATTTTAAAAAGTTTTCAAAGAAAAGATAATAATTAACAGAACAAAAGGCCAATGTGAAGAATGAGAACAAAATAAAAATCCTTCTTCAGATAAGGGGAGCTCAGAAAACTAAGTGATAAGAAAACAGCCCAGGTAAAATATGTGCAAAAGAACTGTACGTACATTTCTTAAAATGCAAACACATGTTTAAGTATATTTGTAAATGCCCACAGGTTAGTTTTAAAAAGTGCTGAATATCTCTAACAGGAAAATGCTTATTAAAACCATAATGTGACATTATCTCATATAGTGGGACTCTACAAGGTGGAAGATGTTTGCAAGTATATAGGAAAAAAGGAAATCCTCCACTGTTGATGGGAGCATAGTGGTTAAATAACCTTTCTGCAAAAGGCTACAGAGGTAAGTACAAAAATGAGAGGTTGGCTAGGCATGGTGGCTCACACCTGTAATCCCAGCACTAGGGAGACAGAGGCAGGAGGATTGCAGAGTTTGAGGCTTGCCTGGCCTACATAGTGAGCTCAGGGCCAGCCTGAACTACAAAGCGAGACCCTGTCTCAAAAAAAAAAAGAGAGATTGAACTAGCATATATTTCAGCAATTTCACTAATGGGAAAACATTCCAAGGAAATAAAATAAACATGTAGAATACAATAAGTGTACTCTTCAGTCATATTTATTAAAGCATGATATGTGATAGCAAAGATATGGAATCCATCTCAGTGTTTGCCAATAAGTAAACATTTTATTTATGTGGTAAGCATGTGCAAAGTAGAATGCAATTCAACCTTAAAGAAAAAGGATCCTATCATTTGTGACAGTATAAGTGGTGAGTCTATAAACATAGCATTCAGTGAAATCATTCTATGTGAAATTGAAACTATGCAGAACCTCATATAACAGCATTTAGATTAAATAGCTGAAAAACCTAACAGTAAGATAGACTTTAAACTTCAATCAGGCCCTCCTTTTGGATACTCTTCCATCTGGATCCTTCCCCTCTCCACTGACTTTCGTACTCCAGATAGTTCCTAGGAGCAGCAACAGGTACTGATTCCTCATCGGTACTAGAAGCAGGAAGATGGGTCTTTTTAAACTTATGAAAGAAGTTTATTGGGTTTCTCTTTTTAGACAACCTGAGAAAAAATTATTACATGCTGCCAATGGAATGGGATGGACTAGTGGTGGAAGACTGAATTTAGAATTATTAATACAGTAAAATGAATATGTGGTATTGGTGAAATCATTTGAGTTATAAACTATCCAGTGTCTAGGTGTATGAATAACATCAGTGAAATCTCAGGGAAGTGGACCTGCAGGAAGGTGGAGGGGCAGAGCTTGGCCAAAGGTATAACAAGACTCTACTGCAGAAAATGGGAAATGAAGCAGTGTAACCAGGAAAACAGGAAATATTATTGCACACACATTCAGGCAGAGTGGACAGATGTAAAGCTTGATATCATAATCAAAGAAGATTAAATGGCACATGAAATAATTTAAGCCTTTGTTACTATGGGTTATGTCCAAGCACTGTATTGTTGCCATCGAGAGCCAAAGTGAAGTTCTGTCTAAAGAGGAAAGACTCCTCAAATTCAGCAGTCCCCACATCAGCAACCAAACATCTTATTCTTGAGATAGTATTGAGGCTTGCAATCTCTAAAGTGTCTCTTCCAATTTTCCTTATTTATTTTTGCTTGTTCATTTGTCTGTGCGCCTGTGTAGTTTTTTCCCAAAATAAATCTGTAAGTAAACCATGGTTCCTCCAAGATTCCTTCTGCAAAAAGCTATGCTCAGTGACACCTAAAGCTGAAATGACATGATTTGCAAACTTTAAGGCAGATGTCACATATTTTATAAAAATACATAGAATAATTGTCTGATGAAATAAAATAAAATATTTCTCTCCTTTGATTAATAAAAGAGCAGAGAATTATGAGGAGATAGAAAAATGGTGATACTCTGGCTACTGAAAGGCCTTGAAAACTAGTATGAGGATCACCTTTAGAGTGGATGTTGCTATACTTTCAACAACATAATATTAAATTTATCTAGAATTCCAACAAGATGTCTTGGTGTTCTGAGTCTATAAATCATGTCTATAAATCACAAATTTTCATATTTGTTAAATTAGAAAAGTAAGATGTTGGAGGAGAAAGATTTGGGGGCATGAAAAAACATTCCTTTCATATCCCCTGGGTTTATGCAGATCTGCTACAAAACCACCTGAGAGATGAACAGAGCAGAAACCAAAGTCTAGCCCATGAGAGAAGCGGCTCGGGCTGCTGAGAAGACACACAGGTGAGTGGATTCCCAGACTCATGGCACTGTCAGATGCTTTCCAGGCAGCAGCAAGGACTGCTCAATGGCACCCAGCCTTGCTGCAGTCAGAACAAGCTTTTCCTTGGGTGAACATAGAATGATACCAGGTGTCCAGTTCCCATATGCTTCAGAAGCAAAAGGAAAATGAAGAAGTCTAGGAGAGACTGTGAGACAAAGGGTGAAGTGGCTCAGAAAGGGATATAAAGGAACAGCCTGTGAAAAATGAAGATCTTTGTAGAGAGAATCATGGAAGACAGAAGCAGTAGGGTGAAAAAAAAAAAGGATTTAATTTCTCTTTTTGGCCAACCACTGCGTCTTCTGATTTTACCTTTTTTTCCAAAGAGATTAAAATGGTCAATACTTCCTACAATGAATCTGATTGTAGGAAGTTGCTTAAAAAAAAAACATGATGGGATGTATGAGCACAATCCATTGATCATAACCTAAAATGTGAGTTATTTTGTTTTATTCAAGGAGGAAGATCTTCAGAAAGGATCTGAAAGATAAATCCCTGTGTGGCTCATGTTTCTTCACTGTTTTCAAGTAATGCAACTGATGCATGTGTTCTAGACTGTTTTTCCATAATGTTGGCTAGAAAAACCTTTGCAAAGGGGATGTCGTCTCTTCCAAAGCCAAGGGAGTGCTGGTACACGGTCTTGAAACATCAAGAAGGTATTTCCATCTAGAGTAAAAACAGACACGCTTGGCCAGGCATGGTGGCTCACGCCTGTAATCCCAGCACTCGGGAGGCAGAGACAGGAGGATTGCTGAGTTCGAGGCTTGCCTGGACTACATAGTGAGCTCATGGCCAGCCTGAACTACAAAGGGAGACCCTGTCTCAAAAACAAAAAATAAACAAAAAAAACCAGACTCGCTTTCTCCCAACCATGATAAAAATAGGTTTACTTTTGAATATTGTGAAATAGAAAATATTCAAAATCAAGCCTATTTTTATCATCATTGGGAGAAAGCATGTCTGTTTTTACTCTAGATGGAAAGGGGAATGTGGTGGAGCAGTGAGTAATGAAGGGTAAAGAAAAAATGTGATGATAATTAAGAAAGGGAAACAAAGTTTATGTATTTAGGGGGTGGTTGGTTGTGGGGTGGGTAAGGGAATGGGAAAAATGAGAATTAAAGTGTATCATATACTGGTACAAATTCCCAATATTGAGTGTGACCATGATATGTACATACAATGTACCAATAAAGATAAAAATAAACCAAAAAAGCCGGACGTGGTGGCTCACGCCTGTAATCCCAGCACTCGGGAGGCAGAGACAGGAGGACTGCTAAGTTCAAAGCTTGCCTAGGCTACATAGTGAGCTCAGAGCCAGCCTGAACTACAAAGTGAAACCCTGTCTCAAAAAAAAAAAAAAAAAAAAAGAATCTGGTTCATTTAGAACAATTCTAGGGGACTTTCCTTCCCTAAAATGTAACCCACTGACTATGAAGACAGCTATTTTTGTCTCCCTCATGGGACTTGAGAGTAAAGGGAAGCAAGGTGAAGGTGCTGCTGTTCGTGCTTCTCACTGTCCCTTGATAATAAAGTTCTTTGGCTTCTCCCAATATCAGTGAAATGGTAGAAGACTAACTTCATTTGCAAGCAGAGTAAAATGCTAGTGTCTTCCCTGTTCTTGATGAGAAATTAATTTTTCTCTTGCAACACATTCAAAGAAAAATCATCTTAACTGAAGGGACTTAAGTCATATATCATTATTGCTGGTGCTGTTTCCATTCCACTTCCCTTCCAGAAAAATGCATATGTCTTATCCCTTTGAAAAAATCTGTCGGTCATACAATACTGGTCTCTTTCTTTGGTGCGACTTCCCCTTGCCTCATCCCTGTAGGGCTCGACCGTGTCTAGCAGTACATTTCCTTTCCCTACCCCTTATGACTCTATAAGTACTATCAACCTTACCTGCTTTCCTGGTATAACTACCATCTCTGCATAGAATCAAGAATAGCCTCACCATCTTCCTTTGGAGAGAGTTGAGATTTTCGAGAATCTCCATTCAAAAGATAGCTGAAATTTAGAAAAATAGCCTGCTAAAATATTGACAAATAAGAACTACCCTCCAATAAGAGAGGATTGAAGATTAGAAAATCTTACAAAAAATAAATATAGAAGAAAACAATCTAGACTATCAATAAAATTTAAGATTAGACTGTTTCTGTTTTTATTACCCTATATTCAAGAATATTTAAGGGAAAAAACTTTTACTATTTTTTTCCATCTTTCTCAAACAATCTTCACAATATTTTGAGAAATTCTGATAATTAAATAATTTAAAATCTTTACAACTTTTGATTATAGCAGCTTATTATTCTCATCATACTGACCCAATCATTATCCTCTTCCAACATGACACGTTTAATCTGTTGTGAACTGAATTTTATTGGTCACTGTTTGTGAGCCAGTGAACTGGAAGAACATTTTTCAAGCTACATCATTATATCCTTCCACACTCTTTGGCCCCTGGTAGCTCCCTCTGTCAGTGGTGTTCCTCCTTGGACTACATAAAACAAAACTATTTTATAGCAATGGTAGGCCTCCAAGCCTTCAAGTTAAATTAGTTGAATCAAATGACCCGATTAGTTAGCATCCCTAAATGTAAAATGATAATGCTTCCTTTTGTATTTAACAGATTCTTCCTTCTTTATTTCCCTATCTCCTATTCCACCACATTTGTCCATTCATCCTTGGTAGTTTTTAAAGCACACCTCTGGGATATTGTGTATGTACATGAACTTTCCTGATTTAGGAAAATATCTGTTAATAGATCACAAAGTTAATACAGCTACATCAGCCCTCAAGTCCACGACCTGGTGAAAGGTTGAAGAAAAGACGGTATTAGCACACAATGGAGCACTATTCTACCATAAAGAAAGATAAACTTGAGTCATCTGTAGAAAAAT
This sequence comes from Thryonomys swinderianus, assembly GCA_004025085.1. NCBI lineage: Eukaryota > Metazoa > Chordata > Mammalia > Rodentia > Thryonomyidae > Thryonomys > Thryonomys swinderianus. Next base: position 7,335 of record PVIC010049682.1, on the reverse strand, counting down.
GAATGTACTGAGAAAATAACATCAGGTGAAGTAAATGAGCCCCACAAACTTAAATACCATAAGGGTGCTCTTCTATGAGAAACCTAAATTATAGCAAAACCTAAATTATAAATAAAGAGAAGATACAAGAGCATAAGAAGTAGGGAGACAGCTCTTTCTCAGATGGGGAGAAGACAAATAGCTAAAGGAAGGGAAAGAGATAGGGGAAGGAAGAAGAGTGGAAAATGGAAGTAAGATATGTTGTACAACTGCAGACTTCACACAAAGATGTAAACATTATATGCTGTAAACTTGTACTAATAAAAAAGAAAGAATCTAAGAAGGGGAAATGTTGTCAATATCATGGAACTAGTTGAAGTGAAAGCCAGAAAGCCCAGTCTTCTTCAAGTGAGTGCACCAAACACTAGAAGAAAATCAATAGAAATTAAGCACTATCACCATGAGCCCGGTTTTGTTTATCATTGTTTGCCCTGAGAAGACACCCAAGGGCTATTCCAATTTAGGAAGGGAGGGTGAAATATTTTGTAGGGCTTTACTGAGAGAACATGGTTTGAGAGGCAGCTGCTGTAAACATTAGAGAAATTGCATTTGAAGAGTAGCAATTGTAACTTGCACAATCTGAGCTGGCTCAAAAGAGGCAGAGATAAGAGTTTAGGGGCTGAGGGCCTTGGAAGTAGCTGCTGGCCAAAGGGGAGGGAAGATTAGATAAGGGGAAGAGTCAAAGAAGACATTTTCAAGTCTCAAGTCCTTCAGGATCTGTCAGATGAGGACATGAAAACAAATGTCCATTATTCCAGGCTTGGGTGAAGTTCATCCCAGGAAGCATGAATGCCAAAAACATCTGTGCTATGCAGAATTCTTGTGACCCTCAGTAACCATTGATCTTACACAATATGCCCCCTTTGAGCATGATCAGAAACTGTAAATATGTTGTATGTCAAAATAGAACCTTGAAGATACAACTAAGCTAATGAATCAATTGACTTTGAGGTAAAAAAAAGTGTCAATTTCTTGGAGATTTTCGGGTGGGCCAGATCAAATCATTGAAAACAGAATTCTGTCTCACATAAGCATGAAGAAAATTGAAGAGATTCAAACTACAAAAGGATTTGTGGTCAGTATGATGTTGGATAAATAAAATAAATCATCTAAACTTTAAACTACTTTCTTCACTGCCCTAATCAAGGATACTTTACCTCTTGTTCTGTGGGCTCCCCAACCGCTGTGGATTGTCCTGCTTTGGATTCACCCATTCTCTGCACCTCCTCTGGCCACCCTGCCCTGTCCCTCACACTAGCTGTTGTGATACTGGAAGTTCTCTGCCAAGATTTGGGCTGCTTGAGGCCATGGGAAGAGGGCACCTGGTTACTACTGGGGAAAAGGGAAGACTGTCTTTGACTTCAGAAAGGCTGCCAACATGTTTGCAGGAAGGGAACCTCACCTGTGGACATTCCCAGGGTATACCAGAAAGAGGCCACTCCTACAGCCAGGATTTCTGGGTGTCAGTGCCCAAGGAGCATCTGGCTTTTCTACCTCTTCAGCCCACCCTTGGCTCAAATGCTCTGGCTCTTTTATTATCCCTATTATAAAGGACGCAACACTGCCTTCCCCGACACCTCAGACCTAGCCAATAATGTGAGTGACTTCCCTTCTGTCATTGTGAATATATGGAGTGGTTTTTGCAGTAAAACTCCCAGCATTGCTGATGCCTCAGTGCAAAAAACAGCTGCATTTGCCAACTATTCTATAGAATCTCAAGTTCTGAAGAGTGTGAGCATGTTGTTTCTTGGGGCCCTTCTTGCTCTTGGGGATTCAGAGGAGACTGAAACAACACAGGTGTCCCCACTCCCTCTCAGACCCTTTGCTCCATGTACTTTGGTAGAGATAGTTGATTTGCTGGTGAAGTGAGAGACTTTCTGGTGCTCAGCGTGGCTCATACCAACGCATGCCTCTTGTTCCTGTCTCTGAACCAAGGTGTGCTCCGCACACTCTGTCTCCCTCAACCAGACCTGAGGCTTTCACTGCACCTTTGGGGGAAGGCAGACTACAGGACAGCACTGTTCTGCTTTGTTTTGTTTGGTGCCCATTATTGCTGCTGTAATCCCATTCAAATGTTCTATATCTTCAACCCATTAGGGACTTGGAGATGGAATTTAAATTTCCTCCTATGTCCCATCACTGCAGTTGGAGTCACCTCATCTCATTAAACTCTGATGGTGGTCTGGAGAGGATTCTATGTAGAGTTTCAGTAGTAAGATGAGGGCAGCCTTGTGTGCGAAAAGCCAAGAGAGTTCAGAAAAAAGGAATCAGAGCCTCAAAAAAGAGTGAGGAAAGTAGGAATACATTTTATCACCTAGCTCATTATATGGTCTTGTATTAAGGAAAGGAAGTCAGATATAGAAGAGTGGGGAAGCAAGAGTCAAGAGTAGACCACCCTCCATGTCCACAATGCATCTTATGCTCCCTTTGTCATCTGCCAGTCTTTTCTCTATCTGACCACTCTCTCTTCGTTTCCTCTCCTTCCCCAGGTCAGCAGGTTGAGCAGAACTCTTCTGCCTGAGCAGCAGCCCAGAAGGTCCCAATGGCTATGGTTTCTAATTCTACTTTTGAACGAAGAATGCTGGGTCTGGTTGCATGCAGGTGTGCATGAGGAGAGCAATGCGAGGGAGGGAAGACATTCCTGGCATCCTCAGTGGCTTCACTGAGAGAAGACTAACCACATACTTACACCCTGATGAGTAAAAACTTTCTGCTGTTTTTTTCTCTATCATTTTGTGCCTTTCCACAATAGGATTATGGGACTTAGTGACATCTCGGGAACATTTTTTGTAGTGCCCTTTTCCTGCCATTTCACTTAGGAGGACCCAGTATAATGTTCAAATCTTCTTCCTCCATTGAGAACTCCATTTTTTTTTCCTAATCACAGATCTGTTGCCAGAATATGAGTTCGGGCTACTTGGCACCTGTGATCACCCAGACTCAGGGCAGCTTCACGTCCTCTGTGGTTAAGGAAGTGGTACAATGACCACAATGTCTGGATTGGTTTCTAAATGACCCTGAAAGGTCAGGATGCTGCCTCTTTAGTTTCCTAGTGGTCAACGTGGAGAAGGATATAGAGAATTAGGCCCAGCACCTCAAGAAAACAACCTTTCCATGGATCCTATAATGTATGGAGGATGATGATTAGAGGAGAGCTGAAGAATATGTTTCCCCGGTTCCAGCTGACTTCTTCCAGCAAAGCAAGTTTATGTATCATCCTTTCTCTGTGCTGGAAGAGGGCCTTTTGAGGACCATGTAGAAAAAGTTCCTAGAAAAAAAGAATCTAGTGTTGGCATTTGGAGAATCTGATATTACACCAACGCTGTATTAATAGCCAACATTACATCTGGTTGTGAGAATTACAGACTTCAAAGTAGCAAATCAGGTATGACTTCCTTGTAATGAGCTTTCATAACATGCAGAATAATTACTATTTGGTGGGATGGGGCTAAAGGAGTTAGAAATTCTAGGAAAGGAGAAAAAGTTGAGGAAATGACGAGACATGTAAGGGAGCAATGATGTTTATTTTTGCCATGTATTCTGGCTTATTTCTGAATGTGTGCATAGGCCAGGTACTTCTGTCTCTGTCTGAGTGCACTTGCTGGTATTCTACCCCTTTCCTAGAGTCTCAGCTGATACTTCTACAACTCGTGGGCTCCTGGAACCCCGAACACTTTTAACTGTGGTTACTGTGAAACCCTGACTTTAAACTCAGGTAAAAGAGATCACACACACTTGTTTCCAATCTCTCATTCTTAGCTCTGGGCATGGATAGAAGGAGGCAAGTAGAAGAAGAATATTTTGCTGGCAAAATCTTAATCCTGTTTTTTTTTTTTTTTTTCTGAGTCGTAGAAGAAAGAGCCACATTGTTTCCAATTCACTCTGATTGTTTTCATTGACTTGAGAATAGGAGAAAATGAAAGATGAGCCTCATGAGGCACAGGTGTCCCTGCTCTGTAAGTTTAAAAGCTAAAGGGACCTGGAAAACACATGTATAGAACTGGTCCTTAAATTACTATAGAGTCTTAAAATTAAGCAAGGCCCAAACCAAAACCTTTTTCCCTACTGGAATTCTATTTCTGAATTTCAGGATCTGTAACAGCTTCAGTCTCTGGAGCACTAAAACAATGAAAATAAATGTGTTTTGCCTACCTCTATGTCTTCTGCATCCACTATGCCCACTGCCTGTGTTTGTGGTAGAGGTGGAAGTGATAGTGATACTCTAGAGCTTGCTTTGCTCCAGGGGCTTCTATGATTTACCTGTATAACATATGTTTTGGTTCATAAACCTTGGCCTTACTTATCACATTGTATTTGAAACCTAAGAATTTATATATAATATATATATGTATATATAATATTTAAATAATATATATAGAATATATATACATGGATTTATAGAGAGCATAAGATTTTAGATTGTTGACTGCTATGTGGTGGGGATATTTGGTACTGCATAAGAACTAGCAGAGATAGAGTGTTGAATGAATTAGTAGAATAAAGATCAGAGTCTTGGAGGCCAGGAAAGTCTGCTGAATGACATTTCTTGAATGGATCAAACAAGAATACATGGTTTATTAATTTAGCAAAATATACATGCACACTTATCTACATCTTTAAAGATCCTATCTGCAAATTCAGATAAATTCTAAGTGATGTTAGGATCTCAACAAACTAACTTTAGAGGGACAAAATTCAACACCACCTGACTTAACGATACAATTTCACATGAGTTGATATGAGTCAGATTAAAGGACTTGTACTGTCAAATGAGGTGGTAGCACCAATATACAAAAACAAAAATAATAAAAATAAGGTTCAACTTGAAAGAAACAAAAATGTTTGAAAGCAAAAGGATGGTGAATATATACATCGTCCAAGGAGCAATCATGAAAACACTGAATGTCTGTGTAAATATCAGATATGGTTATCTTTAAAGAAACAAATGTTACTAGAGAAAATTGGAGCATTTTATTATTATTGAATGCATTAAATTGGAGCATTTTATTATTATTAATTCTTCAGAAAAATAATTATAAATAGACATCTGTAGATAACAATACAGTCTATTGTTAAAAAATATGAGGCAAATAATTAGAAGAGAAGAAATAGGTGACATGGGATTTCTGCTTCAGCCCAGGATGCTCAGGGCTGTGGGAAGTGAATGCCTGTCAGCGGCAGGGAGAGTAAGGCCTGCCTGTGACACCGGAAATTTGCCAGCCTGTTGGTGGGAAGGGGGCCTCCTCTGTGACCGCTCTCACAGGCAAAGGCTGCTCCTCATTCCAGAATTTTTTGTCACTTCCTTCATAAGAGCTCATGTCCTTCCTTTCTCCTCTGGAGTTCAATTCCAGACTTGCTTTGCAGGGGAAGTATCTAGGGGAAAATAGCTTCTGCTTCTGGATTTGAAAATTTACAACTATTCTGTGAACTCCAAACTCAAATTAAATTAAATAATTGCTGACTTTATAGAATATGTGTGTCTCATAGTTCCAGGATGTAAGATTTAAAAGAGGAAGAGACTATGGATTTTGTTTGTTTGTTTTTTGAGACAGGGTCTTGCTTTGTAGTTCAGGCTGGCCCTGAGCTCACTATGTAGCCCAGGCAAGCCTCAAACTCAGCAATCCTCCTGTCTCTGCCTCCTGAGTACTGGGATTACAGGCGTGAGCCACCACGCCTGGCAAGATTATGGATTTTTTAAAATAACTTTTCTTTAATATGTTGTATTCTTTATTCCTATGGACATACATAGATGTGATCTTTCTTTTTCCACAGTTCCATAAAAATTTGAACCAGGGGCCAGAGATTTAGCTCAGTGGTTCCAGTGCCTGCCTAGCAAGTGCAAGGTCCCTGGTTCAAATCCAGATAAGGTAACCACATAGAACAACACCTGGTGTGGTGACTCACATCCACCAGCATTCAGCACCACACACCACAATTCCAGGTGAGGTGGCTCATGCCTGTAATCCCACCACTTGGGAGGCAGAGGTAGGAGGATTGCTGAGTTTGAGGCTTGCCTGGGTTACATAGTGAGTTCAGGGCCAGCCTGAACTACAAAGCGAGACCCTGTCTCAAAAAAAAAAAAAAAAAAAAAAAAAAAAAAAAAAAAAAAAAAAAAAAAAAAAAAAAAAAAAAAAAAAAAAAAAAAAAAAAAAAAAAAAAAAAAGAAAGAAAAAGAAAAGAAAAAAGTTCAAGCAATATGACTCTATGTGTTTGTAATGAGGAGTGGAGTTTGCTGATACTCATGCTAAGTTGAAAAAGAACAATTTCTCTTTCTGCAAAAATGTGCACACATATTTGGTATATGGAGACATTAGACTTGCAGCTTAAGCATTGGGCAGTTGGTGTTACACAGCTCCTCACCCAAATTTCTGTAGGTCCCGTGGCCAGGCCAATCCATGATTTTTACCCTGAAATCAGGCCTCAAAGTTGAATATATTGAAAATAGAGATAAATAGATGGAAGTCTGTGATGATATTTTTCTTTTCTTGTTCTATACCTTTTTGAGATAATAAAATGACCCTGAAGCTACACTTTAAACTTAAAACACAGTAGCTGTTTGATCTTAGATAAATTAGTCCTTTGACTTTTTAAAATCTAATATCCAGTAGCTATTTGATCTTAGATAAGATCTTCCTTTGACTTTGTTTCTTTATGTGTTTAATATAGCTCTTGATAGCACCTATAGACCTAATATTATCAGTTTTACAGTCTTTAGATATGTACATGTTTTAAAGCATTTAAAATAGTGCTTGATACATACTAGCATGAGATAAAAGTGTGTTAAATAAACTAAAACTTGACTTTGATGCAGAAAAAGTTGTGGATTTCTTTACATCTGCAGAGCACAAACACAAAGAGAAAGACTTTCATCTCTCAGTTCTTCTTCAGCATCTTTCTTCACCCTAATTTTTGCATTTAAACCATGATTCATAAAACAAGAAAGAGATGCTCTGCAATAATTTCATAACCTCTCTTGCGAGGTTGGAAAGTAAAGAATAGCTCTTGCAAGATAGCCAACATAACTAAATATTAGCTAGAGATGGAACTGTCCTAGATCTTATAAGAAGCTTACCAAGAAATTTCCCACTTAGAGAATGTAAACTGTAGACATCCAGAACACTGTTTTCCATCTCTTGGAAGGATTCCTGAGGAAATATGATGAAAATAGCCTGATACGAGCTACCAGGAGCCTTGGAAATTTTGTGCAGAGGTCAGCACCTAGAGGATTCTGGGAATAATAAGATAAATCTTGAAAGGATGAAAAATATGACTCTCTTGCCAGGCATGGTGGCTCAC
>PVIC010049681.1:0-13076 GCA_004025085.1 Thryonomys swinderianus | reverse complement strand
AAAAAAAAAAAAAACACAACAACAACAAAAAAGAATATAAAATGGTGCCATGCCTCTAGAAAATAGCCTGAAAGTTGATCATCAAATATTGAGTTAGAATTTGATGCAATAATTATACTCATAAATATATCTTCAGAGGAGCTGAAAACCTTTATTTTCATAAAAACGTGTATAAGTGGGGCCGGAGGATTAGCTCAGTGGTTCCGGCGCCTGCCTCGCAAGCGCAAGGACCTGAGTTCGATCCCCGGTAACCACATATAATGCTGGGCGCGGAGACACGCCCACCAACAATCAACACCGCATACCACAATGCCGGACGTGGTGGCTCACGCCTGTCATCCCAGCACTCGGGAGGCAGAGACAGGAGGATTGCTGAGTTCGCGGCAGCTTGCCTGGGCACCATAGTGAGCTCAGGGCCAGCCTGAACTACAAAGCGAGACCCTGTCTCCAAAAAAAAAAAAAAAAAAAAAAACGTGTATAAGTATCATAGCACCTTTGTTCATAATAATTAAAAAGTGGAAATGATCAAAGTGTCTATCAATAGGTAAAGTTCATATATGTTGTTTCTACATATAATGGAATATTATTCAACCAAATGAAGGAATGGAATACTAAGATATGCTATGATATTGATAAATCTTACAGTAATGAAAGAAGCTAGTTACAAAAGACCAGGTATGGCATGACCAATTACATAAAATGTGCAGAATAAACTAATCCATTCAGACAGGAAATAGATTAGTGCTTGCCATGAGCTGAAGAGAGGGATGTATGAGAAATGACTGACATAGATATGCAGTATGATTGAAAAATACAATGAATGCTTAAATTTTTAGAAAATTTTGACAGTAAAAGACACACTGTCATTAATTCTCCTCAAAATATCCATTCCCTTGCTTTAAACACATTTATTCCATCATTCCTTCCACTTTCTGTAGCAGTTCTGGAGGCTCTTTTGGTGAGGGCCTTTAGTTGCATAATCACGGATCCCTCGATGTCCAAATTGATTCAAAAATGTTTACTTTTTATTTTCACTTTGAGGAAAAGCCAGAAATCACACAGCGCCAGTTCTGATGAATAAGGTGAATAAGGACACAATGTTTCTATGAGCCTGTCTTTCCATTGGATGGTGGTAGGCAGCAGCATTCAGTGTAACATGGATCACAACTTGTAGACACTCATGAAAGAGAATTTTCATAGCTAATACACAGAGGGGAGAAAAATGGAACAAGTGCATTCAAAGTGAGGGGAAGTATCCTGAAGGGAGTTGATGACAATGTCTTTTACTGTAATAACCTTTTAAAAACATTTAAACACTGATTGTATATTTCAACCACTCTGCATATAGGGTTTCTTTTGAGAGGTGATAAAAATGTTCTAATCTTAGTATGGTGTCAGTCACATAACTTTTTGAATATACTAAAAAAACATGAATTTGCATACTTTAAGTAAATTGCATAGCAAGTGAATTGTCTCAACAAAGCTGTTAAAAAATAAAAAGGAAGACAGTTCTTATTTAAATAGTAAATGTAACATGGGGGTTCCGTGGCAGCATTCATGCACCCGAGGGGATTTTCAGGAAAGCCTCTACTGGGGTGGAACCATAGGATTCGGCGGGTGGTTCACGCTCAGGCAGAAGTGTAAGGATGGCTCTGCCCTTGCTGGGCAGTTTATTCCTTCTCTGCCTGGGGTGAGTACTGGTGAGGGTGCCACCAGCCACAGCACTTTTTGGTGATCAAGGAGAGGTAACAGGGCAAAAGGCCTGGTAAATGCAGACTTTGACCCAAGTGTACAGTCTCCACAGGGACCATCCTCCACAGTGCTCATTTCTTCATGCGTTCCCTCCTTTGGGCTATATGGAATGCTCTGTGCTGCTACACAGAGGGAGGGGTAGGGGCTGAAGCTGTGCAGTCCAACAGATCCTCTTCTGCTCTGCTATGATACAGTTGTTACTTTTTGTCTGCATGTATCATCTTTCATTAATTTTCATTCAGGGCATAAGACTCTCCACTACTGGACAGTGCTCTCTGATCACCTCTGACCTGATTTCTTCTGTAGTCAAGCAGGTTGGTGACTCCTGATTATTACTATTATTATTATTTGTCTGCACCAGTTGGTATTTACAGGTCAACCTTCTATACCTAGGTGTGATGGCTTATGTCTAGATAGTCTCCCAAAGCCATATGCAGGCATATGTGGAGCTTTTTAAGAAATGGCTAAATCTAGAGTGTGTGACTGGTTCACAGAACAGTGCTGGGATTAAGGGTATGAGGATTAAGGGTGAATAATTATTAAATCAGTCCACTGATTGGTTTGGCATGACCCTAATCCCAGTAACCTGGATAGAGTACAAGGGTTAGGAAGAGGCTTGTCTTGCCCCCGTTCCTTACTTGCTTTGCCACCTTCTGTCCGCAATGAACAGTTTTTCCTCGGCAAGGTTTAGGTCATTTTAAAAGCCAACCTACCAATAATGAACTGTATTTGCAAATCCATAATACTTCCCTTGAGAGCCCCCTGAATCCTCCAAATCAAAAATTTGCAATCATTCAGAATTAAAGACTATCCAATGAGATCAACTTGTCCTCCGTTTGCCTAGAATTTTTACCAGGTTTAGCACTGACAATACTGTGTCCATCTTTGGAACTTCCATAGTTCCAGAGAAGCTGGGATGATTACTCACTCTAGGGCCATCAGGTAAAGCAAATGGACCATAAAAAGCAGCTGTGTGTATTGATTCTTGTAACCAATAAAGCCGTGGGCAGAAATTAACTCATTTTTCCCTTGATATCCTGGGATTCACTACTGCCTTTACTAATCTAGGGTGTCCAGAAATAATCTATAACAAAAATCACAATTAAGGTGAAAGTACCAGAAAACACATCCCAAGATGGGATTCTTTCTCACTCAAACACTGGTGCCATGCTGGGAATTCATAGAAAAATGTCATAAATATAAAACGTTATAATATACATCAAATACTTAATGAGACCAAATGAATCATAAATTCTAACCTGAAACTTAACCTATTGAAGACAGTGTCAAAAATGAGGGAGGCTTTCAATATTTTGTGTGTCTCTCTCACTAAAAGATTTTCTAGAAGCTTGATCATAGCTTTGAAACATCTATTTAATAAAACTTGTAATTTATATCCAAACTCCAGTCTATCAGAACAAGCAATAAAATAGTAGGATTGTCATGTTATTTACTAGAACTTAACCACTTGCAATCTTTAGGGAAGAAATAATATCTGTTTCATAATCTGGTGCCATTACTTAAGAAAATTCTATGTATGTTTTCATTTGCAATGGAAATATTAATTTTTTTGAAAATTCAATTCTTTATTGGTGCATTTTATATACAGCTCACAATTACACTCAACACTGAGGAATTTGTACCAGTATATGACACGAGTTAATTCTCATTTTTACCCATATCCCTACCCACCTCATAACCCCCACCCTTATATACATGTTCTTTTTTTTTCCAAATCATATTTATTCTTTCCCCTCATTACTTTCCCCTACCACATTCCCTTTGAATATTTCCTATTTCACAAAATCTATCATACATTCTAGAACTCAAACTTAGGAAAAAAAAGTCTCTAAAACTAGATCCTAAAGTACTTTTCCAGACAATTTATTTATGCTTCTACATAGCACATAAAAAACTGTAAAGGAAATGAATAGTAGTAAAAAAGCTTTATGCAAAAGAAAGTAAGTTTCAACAGTAATACCAACAATACAGGCCTACTCTGACAGTATCTTAGCATCTGTGCAGTTCATCCAAGTGATTTCTTAGGAATAGGTGAAGTAGAATGCCTCTCTTCTTCCCATAATAAGCTTGTGATTTCTTAGCTGTTACAAAAAGGCATTTGAATAAAATTTACTTAACAGTTTACTAATCTTTTATAAGGAAGGGGAATGTTCCCCCTTTTCCTCCTGTTATAGTTTGTTTCTAGATGACCCTTCAAAGCCTCATGCAGTCATAGGTGGAACTTTTCAGAGGTGACTGGCTCTAGGGTATGATTCTGGAATTAAGGATGTTCCACCCTAGATGGAATATAACGAACAGAAAACAGCTGCAACTGCTGCTGCTGCTTTGCTGTCTTTTGTCTACCATGAACTGTTTCTCCTCTGTGATGGCCTTTGGCCATGTAATCCTGTTTTGGAGCCAGACAACTATGGACTGAAACCTTAATGAGCTGTGAGCTAAAATAAACCTTTCCTCCTTTAATTGGGTATTGGGTATTTTGTCTTAGTAATGAGAAAAGTAAGACATATCCTCTCTCATGCCTTCCTTCCTATCATGACACACACACAGAGACAGACAGACAGACAGAAATTGTGTGTATTTTGTGTTTTACAACTGCCAAAGGCATTTTATATCTTCAGGAGTCACATACATGCTTATTAGCCAACTGATGAATCCCATGTGACAGCCATAGGATCAGTTGGCTGTTTTTCTAAATCATTACATTGTGCTTCTCCTGCTTAAAATTGCTCAGCTTTCATGGTATTTCATTTCTTAGGGACTATACTTCTTTGTCATAAATTTAAAGCCAAATTCCATACTGCCTCTGTAATGAAACATACATTAGCATCCTGGGTTTCCATGGCTGCAGCCTGGTAAAGCTTCTTTTTTGATAAATAAGGGAGACAGCCACTGAGGAAAGTCAATGCAGGAGATGATGTGCTCCCATCCTCCAACACTACAATCCTGAAAGGGCTGTCAGCAGGCCCATAGCAGTCTTTGTAGCATTAAGCCAAAGTAATGGGGCTGTCTCTTTCTTTTTCAGGTCTTTCTATTCTGATTGTTTCTTTTCTACCTTTCTCCTTCAGATCTGTTGGTATAGCTCAGAAGAGACCTATTATTGCTTTGGTATAGTTCTATATAACAGAACTTCTTATGATTTCAGAAACAATGTAGGATCCTGCTTTCTCTGAAGTTAGATGGCTCTGAACTCACTACCTCCTAGTACAGGTGTTCCACTGTGTCAACACAGAATCTACAGTGCTAGTCATTTCCAGTAATAATCTGAGATGATAGAAGAAAGCCTTATATACTCCACCAATTTTTATTCTTTTTTTTTTTTTTTGAGACAGGTCTCACTTTATAGTTCAGGCTGGCCCTGAGCTCACTATGTAGCCCAGGCAAGCCTCGAACTCAGCAATCCTCCTGTCTCTGCCTCCCGAGTGCTGGGATGACAGGTGTGAGTCACCACGCCCGGCACTGTGGTATGCAGTATTGATTGTTGGTGGGCGAGAGTCTCCACACCCAACATTGTATGTGGTTACTGGGGATCAAACTCAGGACCTTGCACTTACAAGGCAGGCACTGGAACCACTGAGCTAACTCTCTGGACCCCAATTTTTATTCTTGAGCTTACTGGGATAACAGTTCATTCTTTCAGCTGTGGGTTCTTCCAGTTAAGGAAAAAAGTTCCACTTCTGAATGAAGAAAAAGTATGGGAATACTACTTTACTAGGAGGAGAGTCTCATCTGGTGAGTGAAGAAAAGAAATGAGCATACTTAGTTTAGTTTTTTTGCTTTATTGTTTCTCTGCCATGCCTATGCTCAAGAACTTCTCTTTGGGTGTCATCATACGGAAGCCTTTCAATATCATGATCTGCATTTGAGGTAGGGAGATTTAAAGTGTGCTGCATTAGATATGATTGACTCAGAGACTATTTTGTCTAATACCTATGATTTATTCTCAATTACTCTTATTAGTAAAACAGGATATTTTATTATCCAACTCTCTGATTCATGTATCTACTTCCCAGATTGTTTCACATTCAGAATATAGGTAAGGAATTTTTACTTCTATAAAAACAAAGGATCCCTGCCATGGTTTGAAATATTGAGCTTGCCCCTCAAAATTTCACATGTTGAACCCTTGGCCTCCAGTCACAATTTGAAGAAGTGGGGCCTCGTGGGACATCCTTAAGTCACTGGGGAGCTGCCTTTAGAATGGATTATTCTTACTCCAGAGAGTAAGTTGTTGTAAGAATAAACCCAACCAATAAACGATTTTCTGGTTTTTTGCTTTGCAATATGATCTTTTGCTCATGCATTTGCTCCTGCTATGATCCCATTAGGCCCTCACCAGAGACTGAACCAAAGGAACCACCAAATCCTGGACATTCAGCTTCTCACACTGAGCTAAAAGAGCTTCTGTTCTTGTCTACCTCAGATATTTTGTTACAATAATAAAACACACTCCCAACTCCCAGTGGGTGAACAACAAAAGTTTATTTCTCACTCCTATTACATGCTCATCGAGCGTCTGGTTATATGCTTTGAGTATTCATGGCCACATGGTGTGAGTTTGGGGCTTTACAAAAATCAATTCAAATGTAAACCCTTATAAGTCAGACATTTTCAGAAACTAGAAATGGAGAGACTGTTCAGATTCCAACCTCAGGATGTTAATTAGAAGGACTGTGCCATAATAGAAACTTGACTTCTTCCACTGGGGGACCACATGCATAATAAACAACCAAAGGAAATATCCTCTACAACTGAATAGGCCTTTTCATGTGCCCCTGACTTGCTGAGAATTATTTTCGGGAATACTTAATTCAGAGCTTTTCTTTCAGGGTGTTGGCACTTTCCCTTTTTGGATATGAGTTATACTAGGCCAACCTCTATTATTTCTGGATTATGTGTCAGCAGTGGAAAATGAATTGAGTGCTTTGAAGAGAAAAAAAATCATTACCAGAAAGATGAATAGACCAATTATACTGAGTTACTAAAAGTAAGGGCTCTGGAAAGATCATTGGTTTGATTTTCTGGGAAACATATCTTCTTGGATACTCTTCAGAGTTGTGATAAATTCCTCCAGCAGCAGGTGGGAGGTAAGTTTATTGATACCACACTTTTCTCCTAGCTCTGGGCTTTTTGACAACAAGACCCATGCTGGCTTCAAAGAGAGGCCCCTTTTTTTTTTTTTTACTGCTATGTGATATTTAAATATAAAAACTGCTTTGAACTCTCAGATTTCATGGTTTAGGGAAAGAGTCAATAGCCAGAAAAATTTATGTATTTATTGCTTTTGGTAAAAGATGGTGTGATTTTTTTCCCTCATTCTTACTCAACCAGTAATAATATTTATCCATTAGTAGATATATATTTTCCTATTATAATATATGCCAAATAGTTTTGTGTGCTGATGATACCACATTGATCAAGTCTGATATAACACCTGCCTAACACAACTCTCAGTACAGGAGGAAGAAAATGGATCTGGACAGGTAAACAGCCTGTTATTCAGTGTAAGAACAGCACAATGATGGGCCGGAGATTTAGCTCAGTGGTTCCAGCACCTGCCTCGCAAGTGCAAGGTCCTGAGTTCTGTCCCCTTAACCACATACAATACTGGACATGGTGACTCATGCCCACCAGCCATCAATACCACATACAACAGTGCCGGGTGTGGTGGCTTACCCCTGTAATCCCAGCACTCAGGAGGTAGAGACAGGAGGATTGCTGAGTTTGAGACTTGCCTGGGCTACATAGTGAGCTCAGGGCCAGCCTGAACTACAAAGTGAGACCCTGTCTAAAAAAAAAAAAAAAAATAGCACAATGAGAACAAACCAGTGCTATGGTATTCCTATAGCACAGGAGATCATGAAAGACTTCCAGAAAGAAGTAACTTGTAATTGTGATCTCAGGGACAGGAAGCTACAACCAAAGGAGGACAGAATTATCAAAAACCAGAAGTTCAAGAAGGCAGGGTCTAGATGAGGGACTGAGAGTATAAAGTACACACACATGTAAGGAGAGAGACATAGTTTTTACAGAATGGTTGAATAGTGAAGCAATAAGGCATAGAAGTAAGCAAGAATAAAGTCATGGTAAGTCTAGGAAAACCCCTCTCCCTTTAGAAAGTTACCTACAAGTTTTTTAGCATGGAAGTGACATGATAGAATATATTATGTAGCTTCTTAAAGGCCCTCTTGCAGGTGGTTGGTAGGGAGAGAGACCGAAGGTGGGACATACGAAGATCAGCGAGGGGACCATGTAGCATCTAAGTGAGAGATGAAGCTTGTCTAAGATTGTTTTTTGGCTGTAGAATACACATGATAGGTGGATTTGAAAAAATTTAGAAAATGGAATTAACAGGACTTGTAGGCAGAACAATACAGAGGGTTTCAGAAAGGGAGAAATCTAGTATAATATTGAGATTGGTCAAGTTTCTGTTTTGCACTCTAGGTTAATAGTGAGGGAGACAGTAAACCCTGGAAGAAAAGCACACTTGGGAAATAAAATCTTAAAACAGTTTGGTGCACGTCAATTTAAAGCACTTTGCAGAGAGCACCAGTCGCACTGTCTACTCACATCTGCTGATCACCATTGATGATGCCAGCAGAGTTCCCATCTGTGAAGTCAGTGCATGTTTCTCTGCCTGATGTCGTACTTGGGCCACTAGCATGAATCTGGATTCTGGGCACATGTGGTAAGAACTGAAGTTCCAGTGAGCTAATGCCCCAGGAGTAACCATCAAGAGTAGGACACTGGAAATTATAGATAAACACTCTGGCTTTCTAGTCTTTGTACATCATTTCTGAAGTATGTTCAACCCATTGTCTCAGAAGATCTCCAGTGAGACTGAACCTCATTTGCCCATAGCATCAACCTGCTCATTCACAAACTTTCTTTTGAATTTCTTTCTTTTTCTGTCCTGCTTCTTATTCCCTTAGAAAGCTTCCTGATATAAACTATTTTCCCCCAAACTGCAATATTGGAGACTAAGATGGGTGTGTTCATGAAACAGCCGGAAAGGGTTTCAAAATTGATATAAAGGTTTGAAGCTCAAGAAAAAAACATTTGGGTTAATGACAAACACTTGGAAGTCATCAACATGTATTTTCTCTTTCAGCTAGATAATATTTCAAAAGAGTGTATACCAAAGAAGAGGGGGGCCTCTTACAATAAACCATCATTTAGGGCACAAGCAGAGAAAGCACTGGCTTTAAGTGAGACTCAAAAGCAACAAACAGTCCTGGAGGTGGAGAAGCAGGGGAATGGAACGTGGGGGCTCCAAAGTCAAGGGAAGGCATAAATATCCCACGACAGAGGGGTATCAAGCCAGCACTCCATTCTCAGAGGTCTACAAATGAAGAACTGGGAAATGGCCAGAGGAGTTAGTGACAGTGAAGTACTCAGTGACTTTAGGGAACACAAGTTCAATAGAATATGAAGGCAAAGTAAGATGATGAGCTGAAGGGCTGGGGATGTAGCTTAGCAGTGCTTCACTTGCCTGACAAGCACAAGGTTCTGAGTTTGAATCCCATTACTGGGAAAAAAGAAAAAAAAAGAATGAGTTAAGTCATGAATGAGATGTGAGAAAATCTGGGGACAAATAATAGACCTTTTAAGAGATTAAGCCGGGGAAGAGAAGGATACAGAGGAGAAAAGGGCTGTTTTAGCTGGTTAGCTAGCCAGCCAGCTACTTATTTATTTGTTCATTATTCATTGATTCATTTATACAGAATGTCAACATAGTTCAGGATGGCCTAGGACTACGTAACTCAGGCTAACCTCAAACTTGTGTTAATTCTTCTGCTTTTAAGTGCTGGAATTGCAAGTATGCACCATCACAGCTGGCTGTGTACTTTTAAAAACAAAAGATTGTGAGTTCTGATAATCCTGATTTTGAGTCCCTCTCCATAGGAGAAATCACCAGCATTCCCAAATCATTCACCAGATGTGAACTGACAACTGTACCTGGTGTCTCATATTACTGTAGATGCTACAGCTGTCGTGATCAGTAAGACAGTAACCTAGGAGAGATGAACATTAAACCAGTGATTGCATAAAAAATCTGACAATGAAGACTGTTAAGAAGCATCTGGACAACAAGTACAGTTAGAACATATTTGAACTGATGTAAACTAACTAGGGAGAGAAGAATAAAACTTTCCCCCAAAAAATCCTGAGGATATTAAAAAGTAAGTAAACAAAGGTGCAGGTATTTGGTAGAAGGCATGAGCAGCAGCTGGTCTCCACCGAATGATCAGTGCACAAAGCCTGCATGTTCAGGCATAGGGAGAACAGACAAAAGGTCAGTACCCACAGAGTCTGGTTAAGGAGGGGATACGGTCAAGGTATGAGACAAAGAATTGCTTGTGTGAAGCCCCAGTTTAATTACTACTCCATGCATGAAATTTTCTTAACATCCTCCACTACACTGATTATCCCCTTCCCTGAATGCCCAAATCTCTTTTTTCTACCTCTAAATGGAAGAAAAATTACCCAACGGTTGAAAATACAATCTTTAAATACAAATAGTCGTACATATTACAAATTCTAATTTTGTCATTTGTTAGTATAGTACTTTCAGGAACTTCCCTGAGTCTGTTTTCCTCTGCATTCACTTTGGCTTTTTTTTTTTTTTTGGAAACAAGGTCTCACTTTGTAGTTCAGGCTGGCCCTGAGCTCACTATGTAGCCCAAGCAAGCCTCGAACTCAGCAATCGTCCTTCCCCCACCCCCCAAGAGCTGGGATTACAGGCGTGAGCCACCACTCCAGCTCACTTTGCTTTTTGTTTGTTTTGAGTTCTGGGAATTGAACTCAGGGCCTTCCTCATGCTCTGCATACCCTCTACCACTGAAGTACTTCCTTGTTCACTCCTCTGTAAGTTTGAGACAATAACTACTTCATGGAGTTGCAATAAATATTAGATAATGTCCACTATAAATCCCACCAACATATCTTTATTGATATGTTGTCAGAGGCAGTATGTTACTTTTCTGTGGCTGTTGTGACAAAGTAGCACAAACTTAGTAAGTTAAAACATCAACTAATATCCAAAGCTTTGGAGGCCAGGACTGGGTCTCGGGGAGCTAAATTCAAGGTGTTAGCAGGACGGTATTCCGTTTGGAGACTCCGGGGGAGAATAAGTTTTCATGCCCTTTTTTTTTTTTTTTTTTTTTCTAATTTCTGTATTGTGTGGTTTTTGGCTCCTTTCTCCATTCTTTTGTTTTGTTTTGTTTTGTTTTTAGACAAGGTCTCACTTCCCCTGAACTGTGTAACCCAGGCGAGCTTTAAACTCACAGCAATCCTCCTGCCACTGCCTCCAAGTGCTGGGATTACAGACGTGAGCCACCACACCTGCATATGTAGTTAACGGGAATCAAACCCAGGACATTGCACTTGCCAGGCAGACACTGGCAGCACTGAGCTAAATTCCCAGGCCCCACCCCCCAACCTTTTTTGCGACAAGGTCTCACTTTGCAGTTCAGGCTGGCCTTGAACTCATTATGTGGTCCAGGTTAGCCTCAAACTCACACCAATTCTCCTGTCTCTGCCTCCTGAGTGCTGGGATTGCAAGAATGCACCACCACTGGCCAGCTCCCTTCCTTTCTCCATTTTAAGAGACAGCAGTGTAGCATTTTTAAAATCTCTTTCTGACTCTTATTTTAAAGGCTATTCATGATTATACTAGGACCACCCAGATAATCCAGGATAATCTCTTTTTCTTAGAGTCAACTCATTAGAAACCTTAATTCCATCTGTAACCTTGCTTTGCCCTTGACATATAACAATATGCTCTCAGGATATATGATACTGGGGACTTAGAGGATTTTTTTTGGTATTCTTTACTATATTTTTATTTCTTGTTGCACATGGGAATGAACCCTGGACCTTGCACCTGCAGGCAAAATTTTATCACTAAACTATATCCCCATCTCTCATAGCTCCCTTTGTATTACTGTGTTATCATAGTGTTGTGCCAAACTTTTCTAGGTCTAACTTTTCTAACTTTTGTGATATTCTTATACATAATACATTGTTGTATAATAAAATATGTTTAGCCTGAAAGCAGTGGTGATTTTTATTTCTTATTCATAATTTATAAAAGAAACATAAAAAACTTTCAAGCCAAATAGAATACATATTCTGTAGTAAAAATAAATAAATATTCATAAGACTTTTTTCCACAGCCTTCCTAAAAATGACAAGACAGCAGCTCGAAGATTATGAGGAAGCAATAAATATTAAACACCAATGGAAATAGTGACTGCCTAAAGCCTCCCAGAACATACAGTAGATCTTTACTGATTCTTCTTCAGACAAAGCCTTGCTCCTGAAGTACTTTATTGGCACTATCCCCATAAAGCTTTAATGATCACCATTAGACTCTGATTTGGGAAGGAAGAGTAAGGGAAAGAAGCAGAAAGAGGGATGTCCTTACTCTATATAAGGGTTCTCAGCCTTGAGAAAAGTAGTTTCTACAACCCACCTAGCCATCCTCCTGAGCAAGGTACCACCTCACACAGGGCCATCTAAAGGTGGCTGAACAGCCCCAGTTGCCATCCAGCCTGAAATACATTTCTAAAAATAATCATCTCTAAATGGAGAAGTCAAAGTCATTAATATCTCAATGATAAGTAGTTCACCAGACTGACTAAGCTGATCAGCAAAGGACTGAAAGTTATGGAACCTTAGCTTCAGAGAGACAAACAACTTCCCAAGGATATGGTCCAGGTTACCTTAGGCAGAGTAATGTAATTGGGAAGCTAGAGATTTAAACACCTTTTCAGACCCTTCTACTTCTTGATGTTCAGATATGTGAAAATGACATTAATAACTGATTATATGAAAAAGTGTTGAACATAAGACTTGGTACTAGGTGTTTGATATGTATCTTTGCATCTAATCTTATTACCAGTGCAATGAATTTCTTTTAATACACAATAACAGACAAAAATCTGGGGCTAAAGAGGTTGGGTTGTTTCCCTGAAGTCACACAGCTGATCTCTATGGCCTACTACCCTGAATGTGCCCAATCTCTTCTAAAGTCACACAGCTGATATATAAGGGTGATCAGGAAATATGGTGAATGTTTAAACTAAAAACTTTAATAGAGTAAGACATATTACCATTCTCTTCAAAATATTCCTCTTTCCTTCGGATGCACTTATTCTATCATTCTTGCTGCTTTCTGAAACAGTTCCAGAAGTCCTCTTTTGTGAATGTCTTTATAAGGTGTGATTTTTAAATTGAATTCTTTATTGGTACATTTTATAGACAGCTATAAGGTGTGTTTTTTTTAAACAAATATGGTGACT
>PVIC010049680.1:0-13078 GCA_004025085.1 Thryonomys swinderianus | reverse complement strand
CTGTGGTGCCCAGGCAAGCCGCCGTGAACTCAGCAATCCTCCTGTCCCTGCCTCCCGAGTGCTGGGATGACAGGCGTGAGCCACCACGTCCGGCATTGTAGTATGCGGTGTTGATTGGTGGTGGGCATGTCTCCACACCCAGCATTATATGTGGTTACCGGGGATCGAACTCAGGACCTTGCACTTGCGAGGCAGGCGCCGGAACCACTGAGCTAACCCTCCAGCCCCACTTTGGGGTTTTTTTGAGGGCACAGGTAGTTTTGGATGACTAAGAGTAGGAAAATAATGATGTTAATAATGTCTTTTTACATTCTAGAGATTCACTGGGCTGAAGGTACTCTGCTGTGAGAGGGCAGTTATTTAAGAACTTTATTAGTCAGGGTTCTGCAGGAAACAGAACCCATAGGGTGAACGTGTCCCCTTCCATCTCTGATGCCCTTTTTGTCTAGCTGTCCATCCCAGGGTCCGTGTTAGAGAATGTTACCTCATTCTGCAGGAGTTGGCTTCACTGCAGCAGAAGGCCATGGTTTTCTCTTCAGACCTTCAGCTAGTTGGGTGAGATCACCCACATCATAGAGGTAGTCACTTTGATTCAGATTCTACTGATCAAAATGCTGACCATATCTTTAGAACACAGTAACATGTAGGCGTGTTTGGTCAAATACGAAGGTACCATAACCCACCCAGGGTCACCGGAAAAATATGGATCATGACAAAAACGCAAGTGTATGAGTTTATGTTCTACTTGGGAATTATTTTTAGGTTACCTGGTTGAAACTGGCCCACTGAAGAAAGGTTTTGATTAAGGAGTAAGAAACAATTATTTTGAGTTTGGAAGCAGAGGGCTTTGAAAAGACCAGTCAAACTTTTCTTAGTCTGTGCACAGCAAAAAGACCATTTTAGCAAGCTGCATACCTTTCAGCCTAGCTACTCAAGAGCCTGAGGAGGAGGGTGGCAAGTTCCAGGCCAGCTAGGGCTGCTTAGTGATTCAGTGAGACTCCGTCTCCAAGAACAATAATGATAATGATAATAATAATGATAATAGTAAGGCCCTGGATTGTGGTTCAGCCCTCACTGGCCTCAGTTTCTAGTACTGAAAAAAAAAGAAAAGCCCTGTAACAACTGAGTTTATAGACAGAACGTTTCGCTGCAGTTTGGACCCTCTGATCGTAAACATTGCTAACCCTGGAATCAAGTTCACAACCATTCTCTTCGCCAAGCACACGGACTGCCTTCTGGTGGGAGACAGTGACGGACAGGTGGCTGTGTATGAGCTGAGGAATATGCCTGCTGTTTCAGAGTCTGGCCGGGTAAGACTCAGATGTGTGGTTTTTCTGGGGAGGGTGCTGCACACCTGCAATTCCAGGTATTCGCAAGGCTGAGGCAGGAGGATTGTGTTTGAGGCCACCATGAGCAACTTAGACCACCTCTCTCTTCCTCTCTCTCCCCTCCCTCTCCTCCCTCTCCCGCTTCCTTTCCCCCATGTCTATTTCATGAGTAATTTGGTGACACACAGTACGTATAATAAGTGCGATGTAATGGAAGAAATAAGCTTCAAGAGTTACCTATTAGGCATGATATGTACAAGGTTTATTTTGTCAGCCTCGCTTTCTTCATTTGGGAAAGAAAGATGAGAATAGTACTATTCCTGAGCATAAGAATTGTGTCTGCGTGTAGGGACTGAGTGTGGTCACACACACCTAGGATCCCAGCCACTCGAGGGGTCAGGGCAGGTTCAAGGCCAGCCCAGACAGCATTCCTAGGTCTTGTCTCAAAAAGCAGCAAAGTGCCTAGCATTTGGGACTTATTCAGTGCTCAATATAGCTAAAGAATTTCTTACATGAAATAACTTTATTCTTAAGATATTTTGCAGAGTTCCTGACACAGATATTTTCCTGTTGGTTTAGTATCATCTTACTTGCCCCCTCTGACCTGGATGTACAGAAGTCTTGCTGCTAACCTTGACAAGCAATTCATTGTTATTAGTTGCTTATTATTTTTACAGTGGCTTCTAATTTTTTTCTCTTTTTTAATGTTTAAATTATGACTGCAGATAGTAACCTGGTAAATATTACTACAAATATGGAAAACATGTTTAAAATGTTAAGAATGTACAAAAACAACAATCAGGAAAACACACTAAGATCCTAACAGGAGAGTTGGCAGTGGTCAGAAAACTCATCTGCAAAAAACAACTAGGAAAAGTATCTTAAGATTCAACATCATTAATTAAAAGGCATTAAATAAAAAGTTCAGTGTAGCATTTTTATATGTCCAGTTAGCCTGCTTTATTTGAAAGAAATGTATGGGCCTACTGAGTACTTGGGATCGTTTAGCACACTAAGTTCTCTCTCCCTGTTGAGGGGACTAGAGTTAGGTTTGTTTATTTGTTATTGTTGTTTTTTTGTGGTACCGGGGGTCAAACTCAGGGCCTGTACATTCAAGGTTGGCACGGTACCACTTGAGCTAAATCCCCAGCCCCTAGACTAGAAATTGCTAGAACTTCTTTGAAACTAACTTGACAATCTGAACTAGTGTTGTTAGAAATGCTCAGAAAGCATTGTTTCCCTTGAGTTTGTGATTCCACTTCTGCAACTCTTTCCCGTCAGTATATGCATCCTAAACACAAACAAGGAATTGACAATTGCATTGTTTGTGACAGGACAGAGAAAGCAGAGGACAAGAACCAATCTCTGCCAGAGAGGCAAGGCGGCGGGGTGGAGGTGGCTGATCACTTCGGGTCACCTGTGGCCTATCAGCTCTGCCCAACAGCTCTCGCATGGCTTTACTTTCTGGTGAAGACTTCCTGACCATTCTGTTTACAATTGCAACTTCTGCTGTCCTCACACTCCCTACTCCTGCTCTTCCATCACTTATATAAATACCACTTAATTGTCTCTGAATATAAGAGGGACTTATGTATTTGGTTGATTCCCATTGTGTGCAACAGTAACTCCAGAAGAGCAGTGATTTTTGTCTTTTTTATGCTGGGCTATATTCCCATGGACAAGTTGGGTATCTGGCTTATAATTGTATTAGATAGTAGCAGTTAATAAATATTTATCGAATAAATATGAATTGAAAAATTATAGGAAAGGTCAGTGTTATAATATTACTTCCTACAGATGAGGTCATGCATGAATTTTAGGTTTTGTTTTTACTTATCTATTTTCCAAATCCTCTACACTACATAAAATTTCCCCATGCCAGGCGTGGTGGCTCACGCCTGTCATCCCAGCACTCGGGAGGCAGAGACAGGAGGATTGCTGAGTTCAAGGCTTGCCTGGGCTACATAGTGAACTCAGTGCCAGCCTGAACTACAAAGTGAGATCCTGTCTCAAAAAAAAAAAATTCCCCCAAATGTGTGTGTCTCCTGACATAATAATTTTAGTTTACTTCAGGAATGCATCCAAAGTGGATTATTATTATCATATACATAATGAAATGCATCATTTTAATATTTTCAATTTTTCATGTGTTCATTTAGCACAAGATATTTTAGAAGGTACTGCGGTCTTTGTGTCTGCATTGAAATTTATTTGAGATGCATCACTCGATGAAAATAATTGGAAAGAGAATTCTACTCTTTAATTTCTTAAAAAACTAGTAAATACAACATAGTTCACAATAATCCTTTTTGCCTTTCTGTTTGTCATTCAAACCCCAAATGGAGCACTAAGCTCCAATCCAGTCTGTCTCTCTCTTTTCTCACTACCATTCTTTTAGTTCTGTAAAGTTCTGATAACGTGTCCACAGATTGCAAAGTGGGGTTAGCAGAAGAGGAAATTAGGCTGTTTCATTTAAAATGTTTGTTGTGTGCTGGGAGCAGTGGAAGAGAAATCTGGGCTCATTAGCATGTATTCTTTTCTCTTCATCACATGTGCTCCTGTGGAACCTGTCAAGCACCTCAGTAGTTTATTGATGGAAATACAGGATTTTGTGTTGTCTTCCTTGGTAGCGTGAGCTGCTTGGGATGTGCACAGTCCCGTCTGTGACATCTGGCTGCCCCATAAACACTACAGCATTCAGTGGATGCTGAATAAATAAATGAACAAATACACCAAGGTCATATGTTTTTTAAGAGAAAGGTAATATATATTCAGGAAACTGTAACAGAGCCACACACAACTTGTACTAACTGAACTTGTAGAGATGCACAGAGTAGGAGCCACAGACTGGTAAAAGGGGAATGAGATGAGGGAAAGAAAAAGAAGAGTGCAGGTTGTGGTGAAGGCTTTCAAATTCCACCGGAGCTTGGAGGTTAAGGTTTTGTTTTTTTGTTTTTTTTTTTTGAGACAGGGTCTCGCTTTGTAGTTCAGGCTGGCCCTGAGCTCACTATGTAGCCTAGACAAGCTTCGAACTCAGCAGTCCTCCTGTCTCTGCCTCCCAAGTGCTGGGATGACAGGCGTGAGCCACCACACCCAGCGGAGGTTAAGGTTTTTAGGCATCAGCCTGAGCTCTTCTTCCAGGCTAAGGGGAGGCTGGAACAGAGACACAGACCTCGACAGTCCATGGCTTCCTAGCCAAGTAGGTGGTAGATATTTTGACTGGTAAAGAGTTGATGAGAAAAAAGTGGCAAATGGAACAGTTGAGTCATTTCAAACAAACAGTTTGTTTAACAAAACGACCATCCTAATATGGAGTACAATCTTTATTCTATAGACAATGAAGTAAAGTAATGCAAGGCTTATAGTTCTAGAAGAAACCTAGAAAGAAATTCAAAATCAAATCCCTGTCCCTTTGTATAAGGTGCAGCCTGAGGAACTGGGAGAAGTGATTTGCTCCACGTGAGAGGCTGAAGCGGGAGGAGGTAGATTCTCAGAACATCGCAAGGTTGCAGTTGCCAACACTTGGTGACTCCCTTGGGGAGTGAGGGCTCGGAGGACGGGACGGAGCCCAAGAAGGAAGCCTCAGGCCACAGGATAGGAACTGACCTATGTGATGTTATGTAAAGTGTCCATGACTCTTTAGAGTTCGTAGAATATTTTGGCATAATGATTCAACTCATAACAACCTTTAGAAATAGATGTCGGTTTTCCAAGAGCACATTTATTATGAGATTCAGTCAATTCTTGTCTTCTGCTTCCAGTTCCTATCATGAATTAACAACTAAGGCTAAACAGGAACTGTCAAATTGCCCTCTTAGTGAGTCCCTATAAAGTTATTTTTCAATCTTCATTAAAGAGTTTTTTATAGGAAAGAGCAGCTTTATACTAGGAAGTAGCTGATAGTGTTTAAACTTACCTCTGTTTGCTCCCTTTTATGACCTTATTGATGTCATTTGAATGTGTGTTACTAACTTATAAATGCTAAACGGCGCCTAAGAGACTAGCTTACCTTCTAAATTGTGTTTTATTGCATTGTAATTCTGTGACTTTTCTTTTTTTCTTTTTAGGGAGATATAATAAATACTTTGCTGGGGTCCAAGTCAAACCAATCAGGATGAATCATCATTCTTCATATCTTTTTGTTTTTGTTTTAAGAAAAAAAAACAGTTTCATATTCAGTACACTATACAGTATATTATAAACTGGGATTTTGAGTACCACTTTGGTACTCAAAAAGTGGTACTTGGCATCTAAATTCATATAAATTCAGTGAACTTTTAGTTAAATATGTGATTAAGCTGTGATGTAAACTAAGAGCTATTCTAAGTAAGATGATTTTTTAAAATTCTCATATTTTTCTAAAGATATTTCTACTCTAAGTTTTAGTTATATTTGAAGTACACATGAGTGTAGATGTGTACTTATAAAATGTCCAAACAAGTTAGAAAACCATTTCCTTAGAGGACAAATAGAGATTATTAGAATTATTTAAACTGAAATCATTTTAAGACAAAAATCCTCTCAACTTTGAGATTTGGTGCAGTGGTGCTGGGAGGCCAGAGCAGGAGGATAGCACATTCAAGGCCAGCCTGGATGGGAGAGAGAGAACTCATCTCAAAAATAAATTCCATCGATGTTTAATAATTTTCTGTTTTCCAGGCTCAGTTTTCCAGGATTTCTTACTATATAGTTATCGTGATGAGAAAGTGGATCCTTATATCCAACTTTTAACCTGAATTTTAGCCCCATGTTTCATCACAGTCTCCTCCATCTGAAAGCTGAAGCTCTAAAACCGTCTCAGTCCATCTGACAAGAAGAGGGTACTGTGTTAGAGCCAGTATCAGAACTGTGTGCGCTGCTAGGCAGGGTCTGCATCCCCAGCTGGGTGAGAAGAACCAATCTGGAAGGCATCAGGGTACCCTCCTCTGGTGCCCGGAATCTGCACCAGACCTTAAGCCCATCAGAAGACAGAAAGTCTCTGATCAAGGTGTTACTTGGTGAAGAATTCTAGCGAGAGGTGGTGGCAGTGGTGTGGACTGTCACGGGCCACCTGCTGGGGCTTACCAGGGTCTGGTTTGTTAGCTGAAGGTGCAGGATGTGGTGGCTGGTTCTGGAAAGCTTTCTCCATGGAGATGAGAAGGCAGGAGAAGAGAGGAGGGGAGGGGAGTGGAATCCACACAGCCATGAGGACTACCTTTTGCACATTTCCAGTGCTTCACAGTCAATCTGTTCTTTTAAACAAAAGAAGGCAGGTTTTAGAGGGATCGAGACTATAGGTCAGGTTATAAGGGTCATACAGTTTTTTACTAGTATGAGTCATTGTGATTATTTTTGTCTGAAAGGTTGAACTTTCCGTAACACATTGTATAAGACAATAAAACCTTGATTTAACTGAAGAAATGTGTTCCATCTTATGGTTTTTTTTTTTGTTCCTGCACAGTAATTGTACAGAACAGCGTGTTTCATGGTGGCACTTCTACATGTGCTTGCGATGCCCATTAACCATCACTCTCCCCACCTTTCACCCTCTTCCTCCTGCCCCCCCCTTTCTTCCTCTTCCCCAGTAATCTCCCGTCTACTCTAGGTCATCTGTGTTCTTGTTCTGTAGATTCCACATTTGAGAAAGGACATGACACTTGTCTTTCAGAGTCTGGCTTGTTTTATATACTGGCTCGTTCACATGATTTCCAGTTCTGATTTTTTAAATTTACATATTGCATGGTTTTGTTTATGGCTGAATAATACTCCATGGCGTATATTTACCACATTTGCTTCATCTATTCATCCATTGATGGGCACCAATGCCGATGCCAAAACTTGAGTACTTGCCCAGTGTCAAGCTTAACCTGGGTGTGCAGCATCTTTATTGTTTGCTGACTGATTTCTTCAGGTGTGTAGTGAGGACTATATGTATAGTGAGGACTAGTAAAGCTGGACAATGCAGTGGCTGTATTTTCAGTGTGTTGAGGAGCTTCTGTCCTGATTTCCACAGTGGTACTAATTTACATTTCTGCCAACAATATATGTGGCTTCTTTTTTCCCTACATTCTTGCAGTATTTATCATTTTTGTATTCTTGGTGATAGCCACCCTGACCAGAGTAAGATGGAATCTTGGGGTAGTTTTTATTTGCATTTCCCTGATGACTGAAGATGTTCAACATGCTTTCCACACAATTTTTGGCCATTTTTACTTCTAACAAGTGTCTCCTCAGTTTATTCCTTGTAGTACTTGTTATTTTTGGTGTTAAATTTTTTTGAATCTTTCTAGATAGTAATCCTAATTCTTGGAAGCATAGGTGGCAAGGACTCAGTCCCATTTTGTGTGTTGATTGATCCTTCTGCTAATTATTCTATTTTCTATGCAGGAGCTCACTAATCTGATGTAATTCCATTTGTCTGTTCTTGCTATTATTTCCTGAGCTTTGAAAGTCTGATTTAGAAAGTCTTTGCTTTTACCTATACCCCTAAATATTTCCTCTAGTAATGTTAGAGTTTTAGGTCCTAAATCTAATCCATTAATCCATTTTTAGTATATTAACGTCATTAATCCATTTTTAGGATATTTTTGTACAGGATGTAAGATGAAGACCTAGTTTCAGTTCTTACATGTAAATACCAAGTTTTCTCTGTTCCATTTCTTAAAGAGGCTGTCTTTTCTCTAGTGCATGATAGATGATCACATTTTTCAGTGAATATTAAGATTTTAAAAATTGGTTTCAGTAAAAGACAAATTATTATTAATCCTCCTCAGAATAATACTGCCTTTCTTCAAACACACTTCTCCCATCATTCTTGCCACTTTCTGAAGCAGTTCTGGGAATCTTCTTTCATGAATATCTTTATCAACTGTGATTAAAAAAAAATATGGTGAATGCTTCTGTTGAGTGCCAGACAACGAAAAACAGGATCACAAAAATATCCTCATGTGTCCTCATTGGCCTTATTCACTGGATCTGGTGCTGTACAACTTCCTGCTTTTCTCCAAAGTCAAAATGACCATGAAAGGGAAATGTTTTGAATGCACTCAGGACATCAAGGCAGCCACAAGAACACAAAGACATAAAACTTTCCAGAACTGTTTTACAAACAGGCAAAGATGATGGGATAAGTGTATTTTACACAAGGGGGAGTATTTCCAGGGTGGGGGGCGTAATGGCAATGTGTCTTTTACTGTAATTGATTTTCTTAAATTTGAGCCTTCATTGGATTGTTTGATCATGCCTTTTATGGTATAAGCACCTATGTGAAGAGTCATGTGGCCATAGCTGCTTGGGTTTATTTCTGGGACTTCCATTCTTTTGGTCTTTATGTCTATTCTTAAGACAGTTCCATGTGGTTTTTGTTAAAATAGCTTCATAGTATGTTTTGAAATCAGAGTTTGGAGTCAGAAGGATTGGTCTTTGGGTTAGGATTGCTCCTGCTAAACAAGTCTTCTGTGATTCCAGATGAATTTTTGGAGTGCTTTTTCTAGTGTCACTGGCATTAGGAGAGGGACCTACAGAATCTGTAGATTCCTTTTAGTAGATGTCTGTTTTAACAATACTAATCTTCCTAGTATATAAATACAACAGTGCTTTCCATCTTCTAGGTTTTTTTATTTTTTAGTTTCTTTTTCCAGTGTTTCATGGTTTTCATCATAGAGATCTTTTACTACCTTAGTTAGAGTTTTTTGTTTTGTTGTGTTGTTTTTTTGAGGCCACTATGAATGGAATTACCTTCTGATTTCTTTCCCAGTGAATTCATTATTCATGTGTCAGAAAGCTACTGATTCTTGGATGTTGATTTTACGTACCGGTGTGTTGGTGAACTTGTTTTTCCATCAGTCCTCCGTGGGCTCCTTTGGAGTGTTCTTGGTCTAGAATCAGACCATCTGTGAACAGGGATACTTTGACTTCCTCCTTTCCTGCTCATGTACCTTTTCTTTCCTTTGTCTGCTTACCCTGGAGAGTTTCCATTGAACAAGAATGGTGAATTTCCACTTTTAGTTTTCTGAAAAATCACCACACTCACCTCCACGGTGGTTGCACCAAGCTACACTCCCACCAACAATAGATACAGTTCCCTTTTCCCCACAGCCTCACCAGTGTCTGATATTGGTTAATGTTTTGATAATAGCTATTTGTTTGAGAGTGCGATGGAATTTCAGTGTTGTTTCAGTTTGCATCTTTTTTTGCACTGTGGAATGCGTTGTTGATTGCTGATGGGCGTGTCTCTACGCCCAGCATTATATGTGGTTACCGGGGATCAAACTCAGGTCCTTGCGCTGGCGAGGCAGGCGCTGGAACCACTGAGCTAACCCTCCGGACCCAGGTTGCATCTTTTGAATGGCCAGATACTGAACATTTTAAAATTTATTTTCTCTTTTTACTTCTTCATCTGACAAATGTGTATTCATTTCAGATGCCCATTTTTCAATTGGGTCTTTAAATTTGGGGGCAAGTCTGATTTTTCTGAATCCTAGGTAGTAGATCTTTGTTTGAGGAGTAGGTGGCAAAATTTCTTTCCCATTCATTCCATTACATGAACATGTATACATTTACTTACCTTTTACATTTGGGCTATCGTCACATTTAACTCCACCTGAACATTAGAGAGAGACTAAGAGAGACAGAAAGAGAAGGAACGAGAGAGAACAATTCCAGAAAAACAAACCGGCTATAGAAACACTGTTTAAAAACAGTACCACTAACAATAGAAAACAAAGGGACAAAGTAATAAAGTGAAGATAAAAATTAAAATAATTTTCAAAGAGGTCTGGGGAAAAGGAGAAAAAAAGTAGCAAGACTTTTAAAAAGGAAAAGAAAATGAGCAAGAGGGTGAAGAGTATGCGATTTAAAAGTCCAATTAAAGCACTAAAAATAGGATTTAAAGGGGAGTATGGGGTTAGCCCAAAACTCGCTCTTCTCCGAGGTGCGTGTGAGAACATCGGCCGCTCCGTCCTATGCATTCCCAAGGCAGAGGCCTGGCCCGAGTCCTCTCTGCTCCTACCAAAGGGGTCAGAGGTGACCTGGGGGCCGAGCCTCAGTCCGCCCTCCCCTCGGGCGCAGCTGGTCCGTGGTTGGTGGTCTGCTGCTCAGCTGGATTCACTTCTGAGGCTTTCTTGCTTCTCCACGCACACCCACATGCACATGCACACACATGCACACACCTGCAGCCCTGCTAGCCCCAGATGGCCTTGTGGGCAAGCTCGGTGCACACTTGCTCCAGAGGGGCCGGTCTGGGCCTCGAGGGCTG
Source organism: Thryonomys swinderianus (assembly GCA_004025085.1). Taxonomy (NCBI): domain Eukaryota; kingdom Metazoa; phylum Chordata; class Mammalia; order Rodentia; family Thryonomyidae; genus Thryonomys; species Thryonomys swinderianus. The sequence goes on along the minus strand of PVIC010049680.1, from coordinate 2,515 downwards.
CTGCTCAGGCCCAGATGTATCCCCGAAAGTGCCCGGAGACAGGGGCCAGCAGCCCACAGGTCCACCCAGGGACGCAGGTGCAGGGACTGAGCGATCAGGTCACTCCCTTGCTCTACGCCACAAGCGCGGTCTCGTCCCAGCACGGACGGGGTTCCTGCCCCCACTCCCCAGCCGCAGTCCCCTCACTCCCCCACTGCTCAGCAGGTCTGTGCCTGCCCTCCCCACCTGCCACTGCCTCTTGGCCAGGCGGGAAAAAAGAAATAAACATAGAAAAGAGACGAGGGAAACCATGACTTTAATATTAGACTTAGGGAAAAACTGCAGCTTCAGGTCACAAAAAAAAGGTTACACCTTTTCCTTGCCAAGAAATCCTAAGGGGCTGAAGTACAGGTAGCTGTGACCTGAGCCCAGGGCTGAGCCTCCGTCTGTGAGCGGCTCCCCCCACGGACAGATGTGAGGGTGCCTGGCCTCGAGACAGTAGAACCCCTGCCCTCTAGTGTGCCCACTCTGGGCCCACACCCCGCGTGTGCCCTCCTTCCTGCGTATCTGCCGTACCAAAAGAAGTGGGCAAACGAGCCCACACTGTGGGTGGGGCAGTGAAGGACCCCTTCCCTTTGCGGCCTCTCCCACACCTAGTGACGTCCTCTGGTGAGTCAGCCAGGATGTAAACTGAGGCACTAGCTTTGGTAAATTCAGTAGAATGACTTTTTTTAAAAACCCTGTTTGGGCTTTGATGTCCTGGTTTGTTTGGATTCGTTCCTTCCCCTCCTAAAATGCCAAGGGCCAGAGGAATCCTCTAAATTGCTCTTAATCACCCTTTGCTATCCTCTTTAATCTCACCCTTGCTAACCTCTTTCAGCCCTGGGTCCCAAGGGCACAAGCTGGGCCTCACTGCTCTTGTCTTCTTCTTTCCCCTAGCCTCATTCTCCTCCTTCCCCATGCAACCCCGTAGCAGAGCGTGGGCTTGAAGGGAGAGTCAGCGGAGGGGCCCAGCTCTGGGTGCCTGGGGACCAGGGCCCAGCCCTGCGGCGGGAAGTGGGCGCCCACGTGGTTTCACTGGGGGCCAGTGCCTGGCTGGCGGGGTGGTCAGCCATGACATGCCCTGACGGAGGCTGCGCTCCAGCCATGCCCCTCCTCCTGCCTGGCCAGCAGTGCCGGTGTGCATGTGTGTGTATGCGTGTGCATGTGTGTGTGTGTGCGTGTGCATAGCCAATCTGCTCATTTACTTGTAATAATCTCAGGCTCGTGTTCATCTCTCTGCCTGAACCAGCTCGTAGCTTGTAGTTAGCATAATGGCAGCATCGTCTGGGCTGGCTGCATCGTCTGGGCCGGCGTCTTAGGCAGTAGAAGACTGAATTGGAAGAAGAGGAAGTAGACAGAGGGAGTGTTGGTAAGAGAGAGTGACAGTTGGGAGGGATCCAGAAGGGCTTTGCCGAGGGGCTCTGTCTAGAAGTCTCGATCCCAGAGAACGCCCAGGGCTCAGGTCACGGAGTCAAACGCAGGCCGAGCTGGGTGAGAAGATAAGCCTGCAGCAGCTGGCATGGGCCAAAGGAGCCAGAGCCGTGGTCTGACCGGCCTCTTGGGCCTGCGGAAACCAGGTGGTCAGTCAGAGAACAAAGTGAGGTGGAAATGTTCTCCAGGGAGGCAGGAGCAGGGGTGAGGAGCGCAATCCGACCCCTTGTTTCTTACCTCCTCATCACACCCCTGGACTGACCTGTCCACCGATTCCTCCGGACTCTCGACCTCAGGCTCCTGTTTACCTGCCTGAGGTCTGGTCAGCTAGACTATCTTGGGCCCAGCACCTCTGCAGCTGCCTGCTGTCAGCCACCCAACTTGCCTGTCTACAATATTACTGTGGACAAAGAGGCCTTGCAGACTTCTAAGCCCTCCACGCGTCCTTTACAAAGAGCTCGATATCTGACACTGGCTGCCTGTCCCCAGAGGGAGACACCTTGGAGGTGACTGAGTCAAGTCCTGTCCGCTGTGGATGACTTCTCCTACTTTTCCATCTTCCCATTGTGAACGATGCAAGCAAGAGCACCTGCTTCCAGAAGTTCCAGAAAATGCCAGAAACATTCTACCTGTGAGAGCAGGCTGCCCCCTCTCCTACTGACAGAAGGGAAAATAGCCAACCCTGTCTGACCCTTTGGGCAGATGACTGCCACCCTGGACCCTGGGGAATGGGACACATGATTGGGGCAGGACACATCTGATTGGATTTTGGAAAACCTGAGAAGACCCTGTCTTGTATGTTCTTTTTTCTCTATCTTTTTTCAAAAGTATACAAGAAGACCTTAAAAAATGCACACTGGGGCTGGAGGGTTAGCTCAGTGGTTCCGGTGCCTGCCTTGCAAGCGCAAGGACCTGAGTTCGATCCCCGGTAACCACATATAATGCTGGGCGTGGTGGCTCACGCCTGTAATCCCAGCACTCGGGAGGCAGAGACGGGAGGATTGCTGAGTTCGCGGCGGCTTGCCTGGGCACCATAGTGAGCTCAGGGCCAGCCTGAACTACA
>PVIC010049679.1:0-13082 GCA_004025085.1 Thryonomys swinderianus | reverse complement strand
CACTCTCCTCTTTCTGCATTTACTCACTCACCTACTTGTGCACCTTCATCTCCTATGCTCACAACTGTCATTTTCTTGCTCTCAGAGAATTCTAGAACAGCGTTTAAAACTCTTCTCGTGCAGCTCCCCAATTTAATTCTTCAGCTCCAAATTTTCTCCCAAGCAGCACAGTCACATATCAGGACATACTGTTGTTTTCAAACTGAACAAACATCTCAAAGTTAACACATCTAAAACCAAACTCTGTTTCAGCCATTACCATGTGCCTGAGACTTCTCCTTCTGTGTTCACCGTCTGGCAATGTAGATTTCAGCCTAAAACTTTATCCTGTCCTTGAATCTTCTCTTTATATCACATTAACAAATTTCTCAGCTCTTCCCACCTTAAATCTACCCACTTCTCACCACTACCCTAATCTAAACCACCGTACCGCAATAGCTTTCCAATGGGCCCACTTGGATATACACTCACCTACTATAGTATATTTTCCCTGTAGCAATGTGAGTGATCCTTTTAAATAATTACTGAAATTATATTGCTCTTCTACTAAAAACCACAACCACTCAAAATAACCCAAATCACTAATCTAGCCAAGGAGCACTGTATTATCTGACCACATGGTTAATTTTCTGATCTAATTTCAGGTTAACTCTTCACTGAGTTCTGTTCCACACCGGTCTTCCTGCTAATTTTTCTTTTTTCAATTCCATAGTTTACTGGTACACTTTAGGGATACATCATGATCACATTCACCATTGGGACTTTGTACCTGTATATGATTTATCTTCATTCTTATTTTTTCTCATTCACCTTACAGCCCTCTACCCCCTCACCACTTACCAAAACTTTGCTTCCATTTTTCCTTCTTTTCTCCTATGTTTTCTTTCCCATCTTTCCTGTATGCATGTATGCATCATCATTGTGGCATAATATTTTTTACTCTTTTGAGAAGATGCACAGTAGCAGGACAGCAGGGTCAAATAGGCCCTCTAATCCTAGTTTTCTGAGCAATCTCTGCACTGATTTCCATAGTGGTTGCACCAGTCTACACTCCCAACAATAGTAAATAAGGGTTCCAGGTAATTCTTTAAAAAGAAAAAAGCACAACCCCAAATGAAAATTCCTTGTACTATGTTCCTCTACTTGTGATATGATAGTCAGCAAGTTAGTTAGAAATATTACTGGCAGTCAGACAGGGCTGTGCCTTACAGGCAGTCAGTGCACAAAATGGGAATACATTACAACTGGGGCTGAAGACGCATTCCTTGAAGCCCAAGCCACAAGGTAAAGAAAGAATGACCAAACCTACTTTCTTCCCCAAAGAATAAACAACAATGATTGATATTCTGAACGGGCACTGATATTCTGACCTTGGGTAGGGGGCCAAGACCTCTTGACCCAGCCCTTCTAGGAAAAGTCCTTGCTCTTTCCAGGTACCCTTGCTCTGTGACTTGCTTCCCCTTTGGATCAGTATTATCTAAGTGGCTATATTTATAATCTTAGTGGTTCATCATAATTTTGTCCCATCTTGGACCCACCTCATGAATTTGCTTTATAAATTCTCTCCTTTACACAGAGCATAAGGCAACCCACTTCCTGGGTCCCTTCCTGTCCCTCTCAAGCAAGAACTGTCTATCTGTCAATGAATATTTCCTACTCTTAATCTCCACTGTTGTTCTATTCATTCTTTGATTTTAGGAAACACAAATGGTGAAGCTCAGCAGACATCCCAGGCACTTCTGACATCTAGCAGATTCGGGGTTAGACCTATTTCTCCTATACCATCCCAACAGCAGTTATGCTTCTGAACTCTCTGCATGCCTTTTCTGTTTTTCCCTGGACCTCTCCAGGCTCTGTCAATCACTCCATCAAAAAAGGCCTCTGTCCTACCGTAGGGAGCACCCAACTCCCGCTTTGTTTTCTTCCTCACACTCTCATCATCTGAATATTAAACATCTAACTGCTGTTGCCACGTTTCTCCAGCTAGAATTCAAGCTTGCTTCTCTTTGCTAAGGTACAAAGACTGTTGTAACTAGAGAAGTACAAGTAAAGATCAGCCAGCGATTACCTGGAGAAGCTCAGCTCTGAGACTCACTCTGTGGTCAAACACCAACTGCTCTTGGGAGCCTCCAGCAACCAGATGTTCCTTTCATGCTCCAAGAGCAGCATTTTATATCTAGATGCCTATGCACATTTAGATAGGGGCTCAGATGAACAGACTTGAGACAACACGTCCTTTTCCAGGGAGGCAGGGACTCCAGCTCCAACATCTCTGTGGGGTGAAATTATTCTGGCAGTGCAGCCGGCTAAATTTCCTGGGCTTTGACTCCTACTTCTATGATATAAGTCTGCAGTTCTCTGCTATTGTATCCAAGGGGTCTCGTCTCAACCCCAGACACTGAGGACCCATCACAGTACGTCCACCTGCAGCTTCTGCTTGCAGATCTCCTGTTGGCAACTTCAGCTTTAAACTGCCAGCTGTCAACCACTAGCGGCACTTCGATGTCACAGCTAGTTTCCAAAGTATACCACAAATAATTTGTTACTCTGTAAGCATTCAAGGCCCAGCTTGTAAATCTCTCTCTGCTTCACCAGTTACATTGTTTTCAATGAGACTGTGGCTTTATTGTCATACACTTACATTGCTGATCTGGAGAGATGGGGGTAGAGAAGACTTGCAGGAAATTAGAAACATCCTATCTATAGAGTGTGTGCTGCATGCTAACATCACTTTTTATGTCTCGCATGACAGAATTTAAAGGTTGAGAACAGTTGCTTTAAAACTGCCCCTGTAAGAGCAGGTAATATTTTCCTTAAATTAGGACTAGAAATTTTAATTATATATAAATTTAGTCCCATTAAATAGAAAGAAATGTCTTGGCAGGAAATCAAGTCAGAACACTTAGTCTGAACTATAAGCGCTCTGAAAAAACATCCTTTAATACTTTTCCAACTTTACCTCCCACTCTAGACTTTTGATTTCCTCACAACTCCCAGATTGCACACTTCACATTTTTATATCCAAGCCTTTGCACACGATGTGTTTCACTCCTGGCATCTATTTCCTCCTCTTTTCCCCTCTTATTGAATCCTGGCCAGCCTTTGAGACTAAAGTGATACTCATTTCAAATATAAACCTCTTCATAGGAGCTATGGTTCACTCTTCCTTAGAGATTCTAGGATTATTCCAGGAGCAAGGGTTTAATATGTCATCTTACATTGGTAGCTATCTCTTCACTTAGCAGAAAGGACACAGAGGACCAAACATAAGGTCTCAGCACATCTGAACAGTGCTAAAACTAAACTGTTTAGGATGTTGCTGGTGCTTTGTGTATGACCCTTTGGCTTCCCCCTAAGTCACTTTCTATCATATGGGACAGTTCATATAGGCCAGTGATTTCTTCTGTCAAGCACCTGCATCTCTCAGCCTGTTCCCAGGAATGTTCTCAGCCCATAAACCAGTTGGAGCAGAAATGCCAGTAGGTTAACCCTCTTAAGAGCCTCTCTCAATCAATAAGGGATGGAGCAGGTAGATCAATACGACAGCTCCTTTGACCTCGGTGGGAAAGTCCTAAGGTGCACTGTCAGATGATGTCTTGAACCATTTAATCCCACAACCCAGAGGAATGACATCTTTGGTTCTTTCCTTCTCTTCTGCTGTGGTCTGGATGCATCTTCGGTGTTCATATGTTGAAACCTAATCACCAATGCGATAGTACTAAGACATAGGACTTCTAGGACATTAGTCAACTTTAAGAGTCAATGACCTTAGAAGGAACATTAAAGGAAGCACTTTGTCCTTTTTTACCCTTCTGCCCCTTCTTTCACATGAGGACATAGAGCATTTTTCTTTCAGGAGACACAGCAACAAGGCACCATCTTGAAAGTGGAGTAAGGCTTCCTCAGACGTTAGATCATCCGACTACTTGATCTTGGACTTCTCAGATTCCAAAATTGGGAGAAATAAATCTGTATTATTTGTAGATGACCTGGTTTATGTTGCTTTTGTTATAGCTGCAGGAACAGACTAACAGACCATCTCCCTTGGGTTTCCTGGGTTTATTTCAGAAATAAACTATTAGATCTGAATCCTTATCTTGAGGCCTGCTTTTTAGAAAAAGAAGCTCAAATATTATCTGATTGATTTTACTTCTACAAAATAGATCTTCTATCTTATTGCCCTATACAAATGCTTGAATAGACTCTTGACTAAGAAAGGTAATAAAAATACTAACTGCCTGAAATCTGTCTTTCAATAGCACAGCTCTTGTATAAATAACAAAATTACCACGGTTGCTCTGTCTTCCTCCTCTTCATACCTAGTGTGCATAAAACAGATCTAGAACAAAGTGAATTTTGAAACCATTTTTTCTCCAGTCTCATGATTAAGAAAGAAGGTTTCAGTATATATGTTAATTCTCTCTTAATTGCTGAGACAAAATACCTGACACACAAAGTTAGAGGGGGAGGGTGTTTATTTGGCTTACGGTTAGTGGAAGTTTCTGTCCATAATTGGCTGACTCAGAGTGGGGTGGCAGAGGAGCACTCTATGGCTGCCCAAAGGTAGCCCAGCAACAAGAGAGACCTGAGCCATGTCTTTCTGCTTCTTTTATATTATCCAGACAACCAGGATTAGGGCAGTGCCAAAGCAATCACTCTGTACACTGTAGTGATTTAGTAATCACACACCGTTAATCCTGACATCACTCATTCAAGATGGAGCTACCTTTGAGAAAGACTGCATGAGGTTTTGGGGGAACATCTAGACCCAAGGCATAACAGTATGCCAAGCTCTGTATTAAACAGATACAGTTCATGAATTTAATTTGTTTCACCATTTAAAGAAGATGGCCATATATATGTTTGTGCAGGAAAGATGGCTGTGATAAGTTTTGTCACCTGATGTACAGTTTGCAAACAACTATGGAGTTTTCCCAAACATGTTTGTTTGTAAAGCTAACTATTCATAAACACAAATGCTTGTGAAGCAAGGCACCACGGTATGTGAAGCATATCTTGTGTTAGACATTCATTCTCTACTCAATGTTTAGTCAATGTGCTATAATGTCTCCGGGGTTCATGTTTATTAGTTCCCTTAGCCAACCATGAGATCATGGCCTTTCTGCCCATTGAAAGAATATCAACTTAAGGAGAATGTTTATGAAGGAATTTTTGAGAATTGGTCAACATAAAGAAATTGCTGAATATTCACCTTGTCTAGCAATAACAAAAATTTCAAAAGAAATAATAGTATCTATTTTTTCTGTCCCATAAAATAGGCAGTGTGTAGACCATAGCTACAGTGACACTGAAGTGTCAAGATTCAGCCTCCTTCTCTCTTTTTGCACCTCAGTCCATAGTTCAACTCTTTGATTATTTCTCTAAAACTCTTTGATTATAACCTCTAAAAGGGTTGCTGAAGCACCGGTCATTATATCCACATAAATCTGGTAGAAAAGCAGAAATAAGAAAAGAAGATCCTGAGTCCCTCTGAGGACGCTTTCCCACAGCTAAATGCCATGTTTCTACTTATAACACATTGGTCAGACTCAGTTTCAGGACAATCTGTAGTTCCAGGGGAGGCTTTATTTCAAGCAGTCCTCAACCATGTTAAAATTAGAGATTGTGTCATGAATATGTGTATAGTAGGAGAGAATGTGCATTGGAAGACAGCTCGCCACAACTGACACATCCCAGACAGACAGCAAAAATCTGTCCCCATCAGAATCTCATGCTGTGCAACAGAATAAATGTACAACAAGCAAGAAGTAAATATGAATTGTCATGCAAATGCCTCCATCAATCCACTAACAATTTCACGGTCACAGAATGAGGACGGAAAAGAGGATAAACATAAGATTTCAAAATGTGAAGTCCAATTCAAAGCCCAATTTAAATTCATAACAGAAAGTTGTGAGTGTACTTTTTGCGGTGACACCAGGAACCAAAGAAAGATACCAAAGCTTGAAATTATCAGAACTGAGTCTAATGTGACTCATAGGAGGACAGTCTGGACAAACTTCCGAGAAGAGTCTTCTAGAAAGAAAAGAACTTCCTGATTCCAAGTTTTATGCTGTGCTATACCAGGTTATAAGATAGTTTTCTGAAGAACATGAAGACATGTAGCCATTCACATCAGATCAAAGGTCTGGCAGAGACACCGGAATTTTATAACTTACAAGTGAATAGACAGCAGCACTATAGCTGGACTTGGTCCTTTCTCTTACCCTACTTCCATGTACCATGCTGAAAGCAACGTGTGTCTCAGAGCTGCCAGCTCTCCTTAGGCTACAGAATGGCTCCACTTTAACCCATCAACATGACCAGGGTACCATTTTGTGGTACCTTAAAATTCTCCTTAAATTCTCCTTAAAATTCTCTTATGTTTCAAGAAGGTAAATTAGAAAGGAGAAGCTTAAAAAGTTTTTGAAAACACAGACAGGAATCACGTTAATATTCACTACATTGGTCCTGGAGTCCTGATATTAACAGATTCTGTGAACACAGCCACTGGGGACCAGGAGAGCCCGAGGAAGAGTCCTTTGAGCTATCAAGTGGGGTTCAACCCACCCCAGAATCCTGGACCATTGATTCTACAAAATAATTACCTAAAATCCAGCTCTTTGAATGTCTTAGGGAATTAAGTGAGAAGCAGACAAGGAATCATTTTTGTTAAATGATAATTCAAGGAATTAAGATGTGTTTATATACATATACCAATGCCACACAGGGAATATAGACATACTGCAAACATGTCCTGCAAACACGCAAACAGGTGCTTTTGCACAAACATGTACAAAATAAATAAGAGAAATATAAAAATGGCAATTTTGTAGAAAATACAGAATCATCATTACTGAATCATTAATGAGCAAGTTTTATCCTTCTTTCCCTGCAGATTTGCTTGGTCATCCTGTTACACACTAACCAGTATGAGCCATATCAGACTTTATGGGTTTTCCCTTCCTTTTAATTAACTTTAAAATCTTATTAGCCTGATTATTAGCAATATGTTACCAGGCCCCAAGACTGCAGCTGTGAATGTGTCTTTATTAAAAAGGCAGCACCATGAGTTGAGAAACTTTCAGCACTATTATAAACTCCATCAAGGCTAGGGAGATAATTCAGTTTGCAAATTGGTCCCAATTCAAACTTGGCAAAGGAATGCAAATTAGATTTGAATTAATTTTCTTCCCTCCTCCCCTTCTTTTCCTAAAACATGTAATTCCTATTCCAATTAACACTGGTAGACTCTACTCGGGTGCTTGGAAAAGTGTACCAACTCATAAAGTAAGAACTGGAGGTGTGATGTTATTTTAGCTAAAGAATTGATGTTAAAAAAAAAAGAAGAAGAGAAAGGGAATTTTAGAAGTACCATCTTTCCTAAGGGACACATAAATAACCCTAAATTTTACCCAGATTGAAGAGCTAGAATATTTTATGATGTCCTCTGCTTTACAAACTCAAGCATTTCTAAGAGGAATCAGAATGGATTTGTCATAGATTCAGTCCCACAGAACATTCTAAATATAGAATCAGCCTGCCTTTGTCCACAGCTGTTCTATTCTAATAGCTTTACCAAAGGCTCAAACAGCAAGTTCTTTTATTGAAAATGGAACTATATCTTCAGGTACAGAATATTTTGAAGGCCTTTTCAAGGCAAAAATTTAAAAAAATGCTAAATAAAAGATTCGCTAAAGGCTCTGGGGATCTATTCATTCTAATCCTGGTTCACAGAATGTCTGATCCAAAAAAGTAAAACCAGAGGACCACAGCTCTACCAGCCACCTCTGACAGCCCTTACATAATGTACCCCAGTGATCCTCAAATATTAAATGCTGCAAATCATTTGTAATCTTTTTGAAAATACAGATTCCTTGGCCTAAGCCCCTAAGAGTCTCAGGTGAATACAAGTATTTTCCTAACACTAGAATTCTGGGTGATTCTGAGCGAAGAGTCGGATCATACTTTAAGAAACAACCTATTTTTGTGTGATTTATGCCTAATCAAGAGAAAACAGGCACTAATACATACATTTTTCTCTTGTTTGACTCTGCCAGAAGTAAGCAGCTAGGTAATCCCTCACAAATACAAGTAGCGCCGAGTCAGATAAACCTTCTATGCTCAGTAACTTAATTTAAAATTCTTGCTGCCTGAGGATGAATTCTCCAGAATGGTGAATGAGGAACCCATTTCATACCCACAAAGCAATAGGATAAAACGTTTCTGTGTCTTGTAAACAATACCCTAAGTAGTGCTCAGTAGCAAGAAATAGCTATATATCTCTATCTATAGGAACTAATGGTCTGGTAATCTGTAATACTAATCAAGAAAATAAAAACATCTTAATTTTAGCTACCATTGCATATTTTTGTATTTCCAGGTTCCTACAGCAGCACCTCCTATAAATGCCCCCACAGCTTCCCTCCACACTTGCCCGGCCTTGGCTCTGTTTACCAGGATAGTACTCTTGTATTATTATTCTGTAAATGGTAGGACACAGAACAGCGTCCCCAGCCTCCGCTGGCCCTGCTGGAGCAGCCTCATGCTTCTCCAGCTGTATAACCAAAACTTTTCCCCATAAACAAATGTTCCTCTACAAAAATTTCAACCCATTTAAGAATTGCTGCTTCCTACTGTCTTATGTATAAAACATTTATCAAGTGTGCTTCTGTGTACATTACTCATTACGAGTTGATCTGATGTTACTGCTGCAATATATCTAACCCTAAGTAACACTGCTATGATTTTTTCATTAGCATATGTTTACAAACATGATCACTGCATTCATCTCGAGGAATTGGTACATATACATATCCCATCTTCATCTTGTTTACTTCCCCTTCACTTACCCACCTCCAGCCTCCCCGGACCCCAGTTTCCATTCCCCCGACTTTACAAAGTCCATCTCCCTGTTTCCTAACACTGATCATTATTTTGTTCTTTATAGTTATTTCTCTTGGGGGTTTCTGGAGAAACTATATGACATTTAATTTTCTGCATCTGATTTATTTCCCTTGGCCTCATGTTCTCTTTTCTTATCAATCACTCAAACTCATCCTTCTTGGTGGCTGAGTAATATTCCATCGTGTGTAAATACCACATTTTCTCTATCCTTCATCTGCTAATGGGTCTATGGACCCATCGACAAGAGTTAGCTACCGTGAGTTGTGATGCTCCTGGAAACACAGACACACTTGTGTCACTGTAGTGTGATGTCTTTACTTCTCTCAGGCGCTACCCAGAAGAGGCATAGCTGGGTCCCCTGATTTTTAAAAGGGAAAGTTATCATCTTATATATCTGATTTGCTTAATCATTCCCATCAATATTTTTCATTCTCTACAGATGAAAATACTCTGGCTTGAAGCCATTAAGATTCGCCTGAAGAAAGCAACAGTGGGGCTCGGGGTGGAGCGTCACATCTGCCAGCTGTGCTCCCCCACCCAGAAATGCTTCCACGGAAATGAGTAGTTCAAATCCTGATGTCTGTGATTGTTAAGATGTTTTTAGATTAATTAAGTCCCCTGGTACATTCTAGGTATACATTCTGAGTACACCCATCCTAGGGAATTTGTACCTATATGTGATATATCTTAGTTCTTCTTGTACGCCATTCTCCTTGCTTTCCTCAACCCTTCTAGTCTCCTTATTTAAGATGGAAAAAATTGAATATTAAGACTTTTCTCTCCAAGGCGGCAACATTAATATCTCCATGACAGGCATTCACCAAAACCAAGCATCAAAAGAGACAACTGCTTGACAAAAAAAAAGAGACATAAAATTCTATTTTTAAAAAAAACAGAGAGGGTTTCTCTTTTCTCCTTTTGTCTCCTTTTTAAGTTGACAGAGTGACTTACATGTGACTTCGTGACAGTGAGTGGCAAATGTATATGCAACCTGGGGGAAAGATAGCAGCTAAAAATACAAGAAATAAAAGGACTGATAGATAGGACAGAACTCTGCTCTAGCGCAAGAAGGTTTAGGGATCCACCTGCTTAAAAGGACGGTAGTTCTAGAATGTATGATGGATAGTATGAAACAGGAAATATTCTAAGGGAAATTGGGTGAAGAGGTAACGAGGGGAAAGAAAAATGTTATGGTAATTTAAAAAGGGAAACAAAGCTTATGTATATAGGGGGAGGGGTTTAGGGTGGGTAGGCAACTGGGAAAAATGAGAATTAAATCGTGTCATATACTGGTACAAATTCTCAATATTGGGTGTGATCATGATGTGTATATACAATGTACCAACAAAGATAAAAATAAACTTAAAGAATCAAGATGTGCCATGTACTGGTACAAATTTTCAGTGTGGATCATGATCGTAAAATATATATAAAATGTACCAACAAAATCAATTTTTTAAAAAAGGGTAACTTGGAAAGTGAGTATATTATGAGAGAAGCACTATCTTTCAGAAAAACAGTGAGAGCAGGTATTGTGAAACGGCATGAGACACTGACTGAGAATTTCATGGGATTCCCCCTGAGGTTAGTGGAACCAGCAGGATACAGTGGAGACATCCCCCTTAGGAATAAAACCACTAAATCTACAGAATCTAGTTCAGAAAAGGCTCCACTCTTGGTTTGAAATTTCCACATTCATCGGGGTGAAAGACGCCAGTCAGTTGCTTGCTACACTCTAAAGTCAAGAGACAGTGACTGCACACGTGATAAAATATAAGGGCTGATGAAATGAGACTCCTTTTCCCTGGGGGGTCAGCACACATGTGCAGCAGGAAGAAGAAAGAAAGGTGCTTCTGCTTTCCTGATGCTAATGAAGGGAGTTCCCACAACCCTTGTTTCCCAGGTCCATGTGTAGTGGCCAGAAGGGGACTTAGCACTTCATTACTTGCCTGGAAGTTTCTGGAAGTGCAGGCTGACATCCACTAGCCTGGAAGAGAAGTGTACGGGGGCAGGATGACCTTTCAGCACAGACCGTGCTGAGGGATCTCAGACCATCGTGTTACTTCCCAATTTACCCGAAACAACATTAGCTTCCAGAATTGAACAAAACAGAGTAAACTTAATGTGCAGCACCACACTACAAAGAGTTGAGGGTAGCAGATGGTTGTGGTGGGAGCCAACTTGGGTTGCAAAGGACAACAAGCCCTCATAACCCAGAAAGCCTTCTGGACAGAGATTCCTCTTCGGTGAAGACTTCTAGTCCTGCACACTTCCAGTGTGAGCGGAGAGGATAGGATATGCCGGCACTAATGCCCATGATTTCTCCTGTTCTGCTTCCTAACACCAAAGAAGCATCAGGTGGAATTGAGCAATGGGGAGCAAGGGACCACCCCCCGGCTCCAGCTCCTCAGCTCCGGCTCCTCGGCTGGTGGCTGTAAGTGCAAGGCTAGCCCACCCTGGGAAAACAGAAAGAAGAATTGTGAATTGGCTGTAATTAAGCTTTAACATCTTATGATCATTGGCTTTAATAATTCAATATGATTAAAACTATGGAAATATGCTAATTTGAACTTAGAGGTGCCTTCCACACAGTGGGAAAGGCAACTTAAACAAAGTCTGCTGGAAGCAATGATTGGGAGGGGAACCACGTCGTGCTTCATGGTTGGACACTCCACAGCTGGCTCCGTCCACGTATGAGTGTGCACAGGTGGGCACGAATTATCGCTCTGATGAGCGCCACTGAGGCAACTTGGGAAAGACGCTTTCTAAAGTCCTCACTGTGATCATTTCTGTCACTTTGTTTTCCTATGTCTGGAAAGAGGCCATGAAAAGGGGAGTCAAGTTGAGTAATTAACCCCTTGTCTACAAATAGAACCTTTTACAGATGCAAAATAGACATTTCTTCACCCCTAATGACAGTGGAGACAAGTCCCCTTCTTTTCTCCTCATGGTGAGCAGGAGGGACTCGGGTACTAGTCCAGAGGCCACGTCTGCTCTTGGAACCTGGGTCCCCTTTGCTTCCAAACAAGCAAGCCAGACTTCACCTCGCCCCTATGGGTGCCAGGGGCTTTGTGGCTCTGAAACGTCCTGTCTTTGGACCAGGCGTTTTTTGTTTTTTGTTTTTTTTTTTGTGCTCTCTTCCTTTGACCTGTTCTGTCCCCTTCTTCCGGGGTCATCTTCCTACACAGTGGCTTATTCCTGTCACTGCTGTGTTGGAAACCTTCCGTGACTTTCCAGCATCCAAAAGCCTATGAGAAAAGGAGGAGATATGAACTTCACTTCCAGCTGCAGTTGTGCATGTTTCTTCCTCCTCTGCCACAGCAGCAGGGTCCAGGCAGCAGCTGGGTGCTGCCCTTACTTTTGCCTGAACAAGTATTTTCTGTCCCAGTGTGCAGTGGTCCACGCACTCACCCCCATCTCGGGCTCCTGAACTCTGGCGAATGGTCATGTCCTCTGGGGAATCTTCCCTTCGTCTCTTTCCCTCTTGTTTTGGATGCATCTGGACACAGAGGGGAAGCAGTGGGCTACTGCGGGCAGGGCGCCATCCCTGGCTTACACCTCCTGCTGTCCATTTAAGGTGGGGACTAGGGCAGAAAGCAGCTTGGCTCATGGAGCCAAACCTGAATGGTACTAAGATGTGGCACAGGATTGGGCAGCTGGAAAGCAGACTGAGGAACAGAATGGCAAATAGGGAATGGGGCACAGGAGTTCCAGAACAGAAGCACCTACTTTTTGAAAGCAGAAACAGCCCCTGGTGGCCACAGTGGAGGGCCAAGAAGGAAGGTAATGTAAGATTAGGGGGCTAGAAAGGTAGAAAAGGCTCAAACCTGAAGGCTAGTGGGTCCTGCAGACTTTCTTCTTTAACTTAAGAATGATTAAGAGGTATTGAACACTTCATCTTTGGGAATGTAAGTGATTCTACTTGCATTTGCATTTGGCTTCACTGCGAATAAGTTAGAAAAAATCCAAAGGAGATTTAAGTAGGTACCTTTTAGGAGGCTCTTACATATACAAGAAAGATAATGAACCAGGCATGGTGGAACACACTTGTAATTCCAGCATTCTGGGATGATGAAGCAGGAGAATCTCAACTTTGAGTTCAGCCTGGGAAACTTAGTAACTGAGTAAGTCATTGTAACAAAATAAAAAGATCTGGGGAGGTGTAACTCTGTGCA
>PVIC010049677.1:0-13080 GCA_004025085.1 Thryonomys swinderianus | reverse complement strand
AAAAAAAAAAAAAAAAAAAAAAAAAAGAAAAGTGACAAGGTTGATAGTGGAGGGTCCCAGCACTACAAATCCACAGATAACTATTCTACTTCACTATCTATCGAGCAATCCTTTAGGTTAGAGCTTATTCTTTGGACACTATGAGAGTAATGCTACTGAGAAAAGGTATATCCTAAAATCTAGAGCCTATATCATCACCTATGAGTCTTATGAGACCAGAGGGGGAAAAGTACCAAGGTAATGTACAAGCTAATCACTCCATACTGCCTCTCCAAGTCTTCACCTCTTTTGTTCTATCTTAATTTTATCTGCAGATCCTATAGTATAGATATGGTTCTGACAGTACCCATACTGTACATGCACTGTGAAAGCAGGCAATTGCAAAAGGTATTCTTTAATGAACTTACTCATAGCCACTTAGCCAGCTACACTCCCACCACAAAACACTTCAATCTATCTTCCATGTCCCTAGAGTTTTATCTCCTTAATTATTATCTAACATACGAAAAGAAACATTCTAATTCGATTGCCAGTACCAGAAAAAAATAAAAGAAACACTCTAATCAAATAGAACTCAACATGGTTTTATTATACATTACCATATGGAAAGCAAACTATACAAAAAGTTTTATACAAATAAAAAATCCTTGTAAATCTATTTATATGTGTGCATACAGACACACAGTATTTTACATAATTATACATATTTACAAATACACTTTAAATTATTTTACAAAATACCAAAGTGAGAGGCAATTATAAAAACATAAGAATGAATGAAAACTTTAACGAAATATTTGTTTAAAATGCTACAAAACTATTTTTTTTTAATCTAGAAAAGAAAATTATTTCTTTGGAATATCAAAACTAAGGTTTCAATACTATTGTTGCTTTCATTTTGGTAATAAATTCTAATGTTCACAAATAAATATTTTGACCAACAACAGGGAAGCAAATCAGACTGATGTATGGAATAAACTGAATATACTGACTTGAGATTAAAAAATAATAACAAATGTAGGTTGGCTATCATTTAGAAAACAAAAATTTGATAAAACTCCCTCTAGTTCCCCATTTAAAACATGAGGAATTTGAAGCTTCTCTGTAGTATGAAATGTCAATTAAAATTCCAAGGAATTCAGCCACTTATCTGTAATGTAAGAAAACGCTAAAGTTATGATCCTATTTTTCTGGTATGATCATTTTCATAAGTGATATCTTTTTTTTTTGAGACAAGGTCTTGGTTTGTAGTTCAGACTGGTCTTAATCTCACTCTGCAGCCAGGGCTGGCCTTGAACTCACAGCAATCCTGCCTCAACTTCCCAAATGTTGGGATTATAGGCTTAAACCCCCACACCCAGCTCTGTAAGTGTTACCTTTTATATGAGCTCTATTTAAAACACTGGTGTTAAAAAATCTTGCTTTTACAGAATCAATTTGGTAACTATTGTTAGTTTAATGAAATCATAATGTTTGGGAGAAAAAAAATCAGTCAAGAAATAGCTGGGAATGAAATAAATCTCTGTACTACCACACATTTAGAACAAAACCATCCTTAAATAGCAAATTAATTGAAAGATTTTACATTTGTAAATTTGTATATTTAAAGATTTTAGATGTATAATGGAATGTGGAATATCAGCATCACTTCCAGAGTCAAAATGATTCTGTTATGGATTTACATTTTCTTATAAGAAAGTAGAAATTGCATTTCCAGGTAATGTTCAGGTGAAACACACTCAGGTTAGTTTTTTAAAGGCAATAAAAATCTTAATGCAGATATAATTGGAAAATTAACCAAGCCACTTATTCCTAATACTATATTCTTTCAAAGTTCTTCAGATTTAGACTAAGGTTCTTTTCCAAATTCTCCACTGTTTAATTTTAGATTATAAGTAATACGAATTCACAGTAAACTAGCAAACATCTTTTGAAGATTTCACCAGCAAACCACTTGCTTTGACATCATCTAGAGAAAGTAATTCACATGGAGGTAGAAACTAAGATTGATCCATGTCTAAAGAGTTTCTATTCAGATTTAACTCAAAATTTAAATTAGATGTTTAACATTAAAATAATTTAAACTACAAATCTACTAAAAATACAGTGTTCATATCATTACATTTTTTTCTTTCCTGTAAATCCAAAATAAGCATTTCACTGAGGTGTAACATGAAAAACATGCTGATAAATTTAAATATTATTGCTTTAGTAAACCTATACAGGAATGGCTTAAAGAATCTGAGGGAGCATGTCTGTGCACAGTATCAGTAATTTAATATAGTAATGCTGTCACCTATTTAGATGACAATGCATTGCATATTTTCACATATTTTGTAATTTAAAGTATAAGTAGTCCTTATAAAAATGAGAGAAACAGTAAATTGTAATGACCAGACACATCACTGGTTATGAAAAATTGCTACTCACAAATATTTTCTTTTATTCTTCATCTATAAAAAATTTGTTCGTAATCATAGATGGACTTTCCTCACCTTAGACTCAGCTCCAATCAGAAAGCTGAGGGGAGATGCCATGCTGGTCTGCAGCAGGCTTCAGGAGCATGGCCCTGCACATGTCATAATCTGAGGTGCCTACGAGGATCCCCAACCTGTGACTAAACCAGAAACTCTACTCTAGGCTGCTTCCTCACCCATAGTCCCACATCTGCAATGATTAATGAGCCACCAGCTACAAAATGATATATGGTTTGTCAGTTACTATACTAGTCTCCTGTAGTATAACCAATAACTACCTGCATTTTGACTTTTCAAAGAGCTTCATTAGCTGCTGGAATCTTTCTGAAACCTGAAAAATTAAAAATGATTGTAAATATCTCAAATTCAAATCTTTCATGATTTTTAAAAAATATCTGCAGACAGCTAAAGTTATGTTCAATGAGATTAAATGATTAGTAAAATGAAATATCTTTACTCTAAAGGCCACTGCTTGCTTAAACTGTTCAATACTAAATGTTCTAAAAGAAAACATCACTACCAAATTGCCTGAGTTCAATAAGCAGATGGTAACACACAAAATCACAAAGTTTAATACTCCTACACTTAGCCATCTTTTTAAAGAAGTTGGCTAATGTTTTAATATGTTAGCATATGTGCTGCTGAAGCAGTTTTAATATGTTAAAAAAATTTAATCATGAAGAGCAGCAATCAACAGAGATATAAAAATTGGGTTTGTTACCTGATTTGGATTTTTATTTAACTTGACAGCTAAATGTGTGAACGTTTTCAGTGACGGCCTTCTTTTCTGACACTCTAGCAAAATTTCCCGGTCATCATTTCTGAGAAGGGAAAAATATTATAGTCAGCTTTTACACACTGGAACAGAAAAACAATAGGAGCCGGAGATTTAGCTCAATGGTACTGGCGCCTGCCTAGCAAGCACAAGGTACCCACTTCAATCCCTGCTAACCACATACAATACCAGGCATTGTATTCATGCCCACCAGCTACTAGTACCACATACAACAATGCTGGGCATGGTGGCTCATGCCTATAATCCCAGCACTCGGGAGGCAGAGGCAGGATTGCTGAGTTCCATGTTTTCCTAGGCTACATAGTGAGCTCAGGGCCAGCCTAAATTACAAAGTGAGACCCTGTGTCAAAAAAAAAAAGGTAAAAAGTTTCACTGCCTTATTGTCTGCTAATAGGAATGAAAGTCTTGTTAAAACCTATGTGGAAAAAAACGTGTATACACCAAAATATGGACAATAGTTAGTTCTGAGAAGCAAGACTATATGATTTTATTCTCTGAGGTTATAGATAATAATTTTCTAAAATAAGTGTACTAATAAATTGTTCTTATGATAAAGTTATTTTAGTTTTTTGGGGGTTTTTTTGAGGCAAGGTCTTGCTTCGTAGCTCAGGCTAGTACTGAGCTCACTATGTAGCCCAGGCTAGCCTCAAATTCTTCACAATTCTCCTGCCTCTGCCTCCTGAGTGCTGAGATTACAGGGCTGAGCTACCACGCCCAGCACTGTGGTGTGTGGTGCTGATAGCTGGGTTTATGTGGTATCAGGGATTGAATTCAGGACCTTGAGCTTGCAAGGCAGATGCTAGAACCACTGAGCTAAATCCTCAATCCTAGTTGTTTTTTTTTGTTTTGTTTTGTTTTTTTGAGACAGGGTCTCGTTTTGTAGTTCAGGCTGGCCCTGAGCTCACTATGTGGCCCAGGCAAGCCTCGAACTCAGCAATCTTTCTGTCTCTGCCTCTCGAGTGATCAGCCCTAGTTTTTGCTTTAATTCTATCTTTAATATGCTCCTGCTGGTTTGAACCACTGGTGGTACAAATGGCTCTAATTACTTTTTTGTTTCTTTGTTCTTGTTTTCTTTTTTCTCACGTTTTTTGAGATGGTGTCTCCTATTATAGTTCAGGCTGGCCCTGCCTCTCCCCAGTCCTGCTGCCTCTGTCTCCCAAATCTGGGATTACAGACATGAGCTACCAGGCTTGGCAGATCTAATTACTTTAATCGGGCTTTTTACTAATAAAATTAATAAAAATCCATACAACCACTGCCAGTGGTTTAAGCCTCCCAGCAATGAGACATTCAAATTACAGTCCTATTGTGAATGTGTTAATATATACGCTACTTAAAATACTAAGGTCTTTTTGGGAGTTGTGACACATGCCTTCAATCATAACAGTCTGGGAGGCTGAGGCAGGGGATCAAAATTCTGAGTCTACTGGGCATGGTGGCTCACGCCTATAATCCCAGCACTCAGGAGGCAGAGGCAGGATTACTGAGTTCAGGGATTGCCTAGGCTACATAGTGAGCTCAGGGCCAGCCTTAACTACAAAGTGAGAGCCTGTCTCAAAAAAAAAAAAGTTTGAGGCCAGCCTGGACAGTTTAGCCAGAGCTGTCTCAAAAGAAAAAGTAAAACACAAACCTGAGGATGCAGTTCTGTCTAAAGGCCCCAAGGTTAATTCCCAGTACCACAAAAATAAAACAAAGAGATTTAGCTCAGTGATTCTGGCACCTGCTGGCAAGCACAAGGTCCCTGGTTTGATCCCCGGTAACCACATACAATACTGTACTGGTGACTCACACCCACCAGGAATCATTACCACATACCACAGTGCTGAGCATGGTGGCTCATGCCTGTAATCCCAACACTAGGGAAGCAGAGGCAGGAGAATTGCTGAGTTCGAGGCTTGCAGGAGCTACATAGTGACCTCAGGGCCAGGCTGAACTACAAAGCAAGACCTTGTCTCAAAAAAAAAAAAACAACCACAAAAAACAAAAACAGAACCAAAAAAATCCCAAAATATTAGAATTCTTTTGCATATAGAATACACGTCTCTAATCCAAGCACTCTGGGAGGCTAAGGCAAGAGGACCAAAAGTTCGAACATAGCCTGGCAACTTAGTGAAAAATAAATGAATACAAATTTTAAAAGGGCTGGGGATATAGTTAGGTGCAAAGATCCTGGTTCAACCCCCAGTATAGAAAAAAAAATTCTCCAGTATGGTGAAGGGGAAGCCGAAAGATGGTAAGATACTGAACCAGAATTAGAATCCTGATTTTTTAATTTCCATATCTCAGCTCTTTCAATATAGTCTAAATGACTGTATAACTAATTTCTTAGACTTTACTCTGCTGCCTGCACAATTCCTGAAGTGGGGTTTTGAGGATATAGTATTTAAAAAAAAAATACCAGTTTTCAAAAAAAATCAGCTTCTTTCATTAATCTCATCAAGTTTGGAGACTATCCATCTCTGGTACAATGGTTCACAACCACAGTGACATTTATGTTTGATGAGGAATCTTAATATCTGCAATTTTTAAAAAGTTCACATAAAACTTAAAAAGTATAACCTAGGGCCGGAGGGTTAGCTCAGTGGTTCCGGTGCCTGACTCGCAAGCACAAGGTCCTGAGTTCGATCCCCAATAACCACATATAATGCTGGGTGTGGAGACACGCCCACCAACAATCAGCACCGCATACCACAATGCCGGACGTGGTGACTCACGCCTGTAATCCCAGCACTCGGGAGGTAGAGACAGGAGGATTGCTGAGTTCGCGGTGGCTTGCCTGGGCACCATAGTGAGCTCAGGGCCAGCCTGAACTACAAAGTGAGACCCTGTCTCCAAAAAAAAAAAATTGTTTCTGTGCTGTGAAAAACAAAAATTGCAAATAATTACCAAAATGGATGATATTGGGAAATAGATTTCAAGTGGGAAGGGAAACAAGGGAAGGAAAAGGGGAAAGGAAAGAAGGAAGAAGAAAAAAAAGATTAGAAGAAAAAATGGAAATAAAGCTTTTTTAAATGAGGGGAAAAGGGGTTGAAGGTAGGAGAGGGAAAGAGGAAAGGAGAATTAAGATATATGATACATGTGTGTGTGTGTGTGTGTGCATAAGTTCCATATGATGAATATTATCATTATATATGCCTAAAATGTACCAATATAATTTTTTTTATAAGACCATATCTCAAAAATAAAAAGGGGTGGGGATATAGTTAAATGGTAGAACACTTGCCTAAGTATATATGAGGTCCTGGGATTAATCTCTCATATTATCCACATACACATAAAAAAAAACTCTATTCTACAATACAGCTACTGTATTCTGGAATGTACCTTAGACTTTTTGGGAGTAACTGTTTTCCTTTTCTTAGAATGGAACAAGCTAAGGAAATGATATATTAAACTTCAGAGCTCTAAAAATTTCCTATTAAAATACTTCAAAAAATTCTTACCTTGTCCACAAAATTGTGATTTCCCCCTTCTTTTTAATAACATTCTTTGCAGAAAGACTTGTCGTAGGAGAAGTGATAAGTGCTGCTGAATTCTTAATCCCTGGGCCTGTCATTAATGATGAGGAATCTTTATTCACTGCCCTTTTCTTACTAGATTTCCTTCGATGAGCTTCACCATCTTCATTAGAATCTTGAACAAGTTTCTCAGTCTTTACTGTACTTGGGTCTATTTCTGTACTTATTGGGTCGGTTTCCTTTCTTTGTTTTTTCTGAGAATGATTTGGATCAGAAAAATTTTTTCTTTTCTTGTGAACATTATCTAAAGTCCCAGGCAACTCTGAACCATCAGAATTTGATGTTGGTTCTGACTTTAAATCATCTTTCTTTACTTCACATGAAGCAGAAGCTTCTGTGGTCAAGTCTATACAAGTTTCTTTAGCAGTATGTCCCAAATGCCCGTCTGCCATTTCCACCTTTTCTTTATAGCTGTCTTCATCTACACATATCACTTGACACCCCAAGCCTTCCACTGTTAACACAGGATGGTGATCTTCATTTTTATTCTTGCTTGAAGCATCCTGTGTCAAATCAATAAAATCATCTATAGTCTCAGACTGCAAAGAATTACTCAATATTTGAGCATTTTGATCTAAATTATCTCCAGAACATCCCAACTGATCAATATTTAAAACTGTTACTTCTATGAATTCCCCCAAGTTTTTTGTCTCAGTGACTGGATCTTTTGTTAAGTCTATTAATGTGTTTGAGAGATGATCTTCAACAGAGTGTGGAATTTCTTCTGCTGCAGGCAATTCTCCAATGTTTTCAGGCACTTTTGATTCCCATACTTGATGCAACTTGAAACAATCACCAGGCACTTCATCAGTATGACTGACTTTACCTGAAGCATCCTGAAGAAATTCATATATATCAGGAACCTGTGTTTGTATTACAGAGTTCTGTTCTTCATTAGCTGATTTACTGGTGTCAGTATTTTTGTTGCAGTTTTCCAAATCCTCCATAGACTTAAAATCTGTGTCCTGACATGAAATATGTTCTTCCTTTGTTACATCACCAGTTTCTTTTCCATCTGAGGGCAAAGAAACCAATGACTCATCGGCTACTTTACACTGTTTGAGACCAGAGGAAGTAGATGGAGCTGCACGCCGTATTTTCACAATGAAATGATCATTGGACTTTTCCATTATGACAGCATGCATGGGTAGATTAGGGTGGTACTGAAAGCCAGGAGCAACAGATCTGCTTGTCCATGATGAACAACTTGATTTACTGCTTGAATTATCAGACTCTAGAGCTAAATGAATATCTTGTTCAGATGCATCTTCTTCCTCAAGTAAGGCATCTTCACTGAAATGTGCACTAATAACTTCTTCGGGAGTTGAACTAGACAAAACTTCAGGTTTTAAGAAACTGAGATGACCATCTGACTTCAGAGGTGATGGCACAGTTAAAGAGACTGCGAGATCCTCAAGGAGTATGGAAGAAATGCAAGGCTTGCTCTTTTCTGAACTACATACATTATCTTTACTCAGGGCTAGGTTAGTAGATACCTCAAACATACAATTTTCATCTAAAACATCAGGATGAACTGGCAAAGAAAGCCCTGAAGGCAAAGATGGACCCTTTTCAGATGATAATAAAGACCAATTATCATCACTTATCATTTTAGGACATGGAGAAGCCACTGCTGAAACTAGCTCTTCTGTTGTACAAGCTGGTATAGATTCACATTTAAGAGTCTCTAGCAGCTGTTTCTCTGGAGTTTTTAACTCCCACTCAGATTTCTCAGTACAATTAACACTGCTGTCCAAAAGGTCAGAACCTTGTAATAAACTTTTAAATATTTCACCCATCTGAGCATCACTCACTAAGTTAAAAGTGAGGCTAGATGTTTGCTGTTCAGTAAGAATCTCAAAACTACGTTCTGGCTTCAAAGATCCATGCTGGGGCATTTGTGAATCCTCTACAGAGGTGCTTTCATTTTCTCCTGGCGTTGAACCTGTTGGACTGTTTAATTCCATGGAATGTTCTCCAGATTGAGAGTTCTTTATATTACCAAAGCAGGTGTTACTTCTTTTAATGTCATGCTTTACTATGTTAATCCTGGAGTTATTTTGGTTTTGATGTTTTTCCTCAGTTTTTTTAGATCCAGGTAAAGACTTGTAATTTAGAAAGTATTCTGATTTTGACGATTTCTCTGTGAGCCTTTCTTTGATGGAGTTGTCCACATTTCCCTTCTGCCTATTTGAATATAATACTTTGTCCTTTTTTGTCTTTGCAAGTTTATCTTCATCACTGTCACTTCCAAAGTTTACAGAATCAGAAAACTTTACTAAGATTTTCTTAAGCTTTGCCAACAAATAATCAAGTTGTTCATCTACAAACTTCCACAACTTTTTTTTCATATCTGGCAGTTGTTGTTCAAATAAGCGATCAACTATGCCATTCTTCTTAACTTCCTTAAGTTTAGATTCTATAAAATCACAGAGACTCTTCTGTAAAGTAGTTACTGACTTAGAGATCTTGGAAAAATCAAGGTGTTTAATTAATGACGTAAAAGTCAAAATAGCAGACTCAATAATTCTGTGAAATTGTAACAATGAAAATTTTACCTTGAATTTCATGTAATTTTTCTTTACATGCTTTTTAATCATTTGTAACATATGCATAATCTCTCCTACAGAAAATGGTGCAGCAATAATTGAAACAATTTTTTCCAAGCTGGAAAGGCTCATTGTTTCTTCTTTTCTCTTTGAAGATCGTTTAGAATCACTCAGGTTTTTATGGCATTTGCTGTTGGTCTGCTGGATTTTTCCATATGTTTTTCTATGGTTTATATCCAAATGAGTAGTGTTATTTCTACTTCCTTGGTTATTTTTTATGTTCTGCACTGCAGCAGAAGATCTAGGCTTGGCACTTTTCTCCAAACTTGTTTGTAGGTTGGAGTCTTCACTGTCAGTTATAATTTCCCCTTCTTCTAGTTCATGTAAAGATGAATTTTTACAGGAGTCTGCTTCTGTACATTTATCAAGTTTACAAACTGGCTTTTGATTTTCCTTGTTGCGAACAGACTGACTCTTGGAAGTCAAATGAGCAGAATGTGGTGAAAGCACACCTGGAAAGAGAAAAGTATATTAAAGTCATACAGCCATTGAGCCTTTTCTTCCTTAACAGTACTAAGTAAGGATCTACAGCCTCAGCCTTTTTTCTTTCATTACTATTATTTATTTTAAGAAGAGGTTTTATTAAATTATCTAGGTAGAACTTAAACTTGCAATCTTCCTGGTTCAGCCTCCCTCAGTGCTATGGGATTTTAGGTGTGCTACTGTGCCCAGCTTCACTCACTGAGTCTTGGTCATGTGACATTTCCATTCTAAATCTAAGAAAAATTAAATATTGAGGCAATTCATTTTTTTAACAACCTTTAAACAAAAGTACATGAGAGAGACTTTAAGGAAAGGAGAATGGGGAAAAATGAGGATATATCATGTACAGGAAGATTCCCTACAGTATTATTATTTTGTATGCCTAAAATGCACCAATAAGTGTTTTCCTATTAAAAATAAATAAATAAATCCATGCTGGGCCTACAGGATATTGAACAAAACAAAGTACATGAAATGAAACACAATTTAAGCAATCTGTGCATTGCTTTTATTGTATAAAAAAATTAAGAATTAAGCCAAGTGGCACAGTGCTCATAATCCCAGCTTAATCAGGAAGCTGAGGCAGGAACACCATGAGTTCAAGTTCAGTCTTGTAACACAGTGACATCATCTCAAAAAAAAAAAAAGCCACAACCAAATATATTAGCTGGTGATATAATTCAGTTATAGAATGCTTTTGCTTAGCATGCATGAAACCCTAGGTTTGGTCCCAAATAACAAAAAACAATATATTAAAGAATAATAGGCTGGGAATACAGCACAGCAGGACAGCATACACCTGGAATGCCCAAGACCAGATTCAATCTAGTGCCAGGAAAAAAAACATTTCTCTGTATTTACTTTTAAAGGCTTAATGTATACTGCTAGAAAACAAGGAAGTTTGAAGAAAGTTACTTTTTTATGTTATGCAAAATACCTTTATTATACAATGCAATTTCAGGTGGGCTTTCCATTCTAAGAACTTTTGCTACAGGTCTCACTGGGCTATTCAGAGGACTGATGGCTTCTGGAATTGGTCTCAGCTGACTGAGGTCAATACTCAAAACTGAGTTCTCATCATCATGATACAATGAACTTGTCTCTCCAATTTCTTTTCTGTGGTTCATTAATTCAGTCTGAAGTGAAGATGCTAGAGCTTCTTTAGATATGCAGGGCTCCAAATGACAAGACTTACTCTCACTCAGAGGCTTATCTACAAGAGAAGGCTTAAATTGAGGATGTTCTATTTCTGAAACATTTACTGGCAAAATGCTAGTTTCCTCAGCTACAGGCTGCAAAAGGTTTTCACTTGTTTCAACCACTTCAGTTGAAGAATCTCTCTTCAATTGCATACTCTCAGAAGTATCACAAGAATTTAAACCATCATATCTTTTGGTGTTCAATTCCACGCTAAAGTTCTGAGAACCATTGGTCTGTAATACATTCATTACCACAGAACCTGCTGCTGTTGTACCATTGATGCTTTTTTCCATTTCTGCTGCTGAGGTTAACAGAGATTCTGTTTGTTCTGTTTCTAAAGATGTGAAGGAAGCCACTGAACTGTAAATGAGTACTTCACATGGCATAGTAGTTTCAACAGGCTTAACTAGCAAACTAGTTTCTTCTGTTTTGCTTTCTGGACTATTGCTTCTCCGATCAGATGCTGCTGGAAGAGCATCCTTTGGTTCCAGTAACTTTGATCTAGTTTCCTCAGTGACATCTTTACCAACAGAGGGCACACATGTCACTCTTTCAGGCTGCACTGAAGACTCTAAACCATATGTGTCATTAGATTTGGAAGTTTCGGTTATTTTATATTGATTATCCTGACACGTAGGCTGCTTTTTAGCAGGAGAAAGAGTTAAGTTCAATTTTTCCATAAAACTTAACTTTAAGTCTTTATTTTTTGTTTCTTTTATGCCATTCTCTGCTTTCTTTATAAACTCATTATTATCCATTCCTCCAGAAACTTCATTCTTAGATACTTCATTATTTTCATTTTTTGTCCCATTCTGTTCCTTTAAATCAGTAGCAGTTTTCTTAGTTTCTTTATTCACTTTCTGCAAATGTTCTGTAGGTGATTTTTTGTCATTTCTCATATGCCTGTTTTCTTCTTTGTTTTCTCGTTCTCTTTTTCTCTTATCTTCAATTCTATGCCTTTCTGCTTTTAAAGCTGTATTTTCCCATTGGTGTGTAGCATCGGCTTCCTTAAACTGCATGTGTTTATGAGTTCTACTACTTGAAAGAGAAGATGAACATCTTCCAACTTGAAAATTATGACTATTCATGTTCCTGTCTCTTTTACAATCTTCTTTTCCTCTTCTCTCTTCTGGATGGTATTTACTAGAACTATGAGATTTTATTTCATTTGTAGAATGGAAAAGCGATGCTCGTTCAGATCTCCTCCAGTGATCCTGGTCTTTTATTGCTGATTTAAGTTTTGGATCAACTTTTCTTTCTTCTCTGTCCTGTGATTTAAATTCTTTTCTAATTGTATTCTGTAATCTTTCACTTTGTCTTTCTAGTTTTTTGTCATTTTGAGATTCTACTCGCATGTATGACCTTTCTCTAGAAGTCTCTTTCTCCCAAGAAGAGCTACCACGTTCATTTTTATAATCTGAATCTATGCTACTTTTGGAAACTGAGTATTTGCTTTCAGGCTTTGGTTCACCTTTACCATATTTCTCGGCATGTCCTTGTAGCCTTGTACTGGTCTCTGTGTTTCTTGGTTCACTCTCACCAAAGCTATTAATTAAATCTTTTCGTATTCTATCAGCTCCTCTGCCATATTGGCTATGTCTAATATCTTTTCTTCCTCTTCTATTATCCTCATTTGAGTTACTTTCACCAGTCTGACAATGGGAACGTGACCAAATGCCATTGGTACAATGTTTCTCACTGGATGAAGGCAAATATGAAGTGTTCTTTTTTTCAGAATGTGATTTTCCTTCCTTTTCCAGGTTTGGCAGTGAAGTGTTATGATGTACATCTTTGGAAACATCACTTTTAACTCGGTGATCAGTCTTTGAACAATCATCCAAATGAGGGGATCTGGATCTAAGATCTTTTGTTCTAACTGCATCTGATGTCCTTGGAGTTTTATGATTATTTCGAAAATGAGAAAACTCAGACAATCTATTGAGAAATAAAAATTGACAAAAAAGCAAAGTTAATTGATAGTAATCTTTTAAATTTTA
>PVIC010049675.1:0-13087 GCA_004025085.1 Thryonomys swinderianus | reverse complement strand
TTGCAGGATACATCAGTCCAGGTTGGAGATTGTTCTGCTTCAAGACTTGAAACACTTCACTCCAGGCTTTCCTTGCATTGAGTGTTTGGGATGAAAAGTCCACTGTGATCATGATGGGTTTCCCTCTGTATGTAATTGTTTTCTTTTCTCTAGCTGCTTGCAGTATTTCATTCATATATATACATATATATATATATATATGAATGAAATACTGCTATGTGTGTGTGTGTGTGTGTGTGTGTGTGTGTATGTCTCTGGAACCTGTATAATTATATGCTTAGGTGTAGTTTTTTTGTATCATGGACATTTGGAGTCCTACATGCTTCATACATCTTTGTGTCAAATTATTTTCCTTTTCTTGTGAATTTTTTCTCCATTATCTCTGTGAAGTTTCTTTTTAAATTTCTTTTGCATTATCTCCTGCTTCCTTAGTGACTTCAATCAATCTTATGTTACTCTTCTCTGAATCATCTAGGGGCTGTTGAATTGATTTCTCATGGTCCCTTTCCATTTTCCACAAATGATGCCTTTCCTGTTCATTGGCTGCCATGCTGTCTTCTAGGTCTGAAATTTCCCGGAGCCAGAACATGTTTTCTGGCGGTAACCCAGGGCAGCTCCTTGTTAGAGCAGATCCTCTTGTATATTCAGGGCAGCACCATACAGTGCAGACCCCCGACTCAGGAGTTATTCCCCAAAACCCCAGGCATAAATGCCTGGTCCAGTTACACCATGCTGAACTGCTTCCCACATCTCCCCCTTCTCTATTTTTTCAAAAAGGCTAACTTTTGTTCCAAAATTTCAGCTCTTACATGGGTAAATTGTTTTATTACAAATCTAGCAAACATGAGTAAAATAAGAAATACAGAAAGATGCAGAAAAGCTCCAGCGAGAAACCCAAATCCTAATTGATTTAGATTTTTCCAGGAGGGCAAATGATCTCTTAACTGTGTCACAAAATCTTTTGCTGCCTGAGCTACATCAACACCAATTGGAGGGGCCCTTTCTATATCCAATATTTCTTGATGTAACTGTTGTAAGTCTAAAGATTTATTTGCATCATGCCCTATACCTTGAAGGTGTTTTTTAACTTTATCCCAGGTATAAAAACTTCCATTATATTTTTTGCTAGTTACACAGATCCATTCATAATTGGCATGACAAGTAAGTTTAAGGTGTACTTTCATCCCTTGTATTTCATCTCCTAAGTAAGTTACCATATCATACAAAACATCAAGTTTAATCTTCATTTTATAATCAATGTTTTCCTGAGTACCTAATGCATGAGTAATATTTTTGGACATGTTATTTACATAGTGAGCAGTTTGTATAGACTGAGTCAAAGAAATAGCCACAGCAGAAGCAGTAGCAATAGTAACTATTAAAGCCGTGATGCTTGCAATCAACATGCCTATAAATCTTTTAGACCTGATTAGCAGATTTGTTGCTTCCTTCCACACCTGTAGTCCACTGTCTGTGTACCAAGGTGTAGTTATGTTAACAGGCAACATAACAAAAGAGGGCTGCTGCACCACAACTGTGATCCGTTCTTCAGTAGCAGTCAAGCATTTAGTCAGAGTACAATTATTACAAGTAACTTTACATGATTTTGTGTTACATTTCACATGAGAATCTCTCATAGCCAATGCAAAAGACTGGCACACAAGAACTTATGGTTTTTGTTTCTAAGTGAGATGTGCCAAATTTGGGACACTTAATAATAATCACATTGTCTTAAACAGCAAGTCTCCACACTTCTTTTGAAACAATCTCCCATTTACAGTTCATATTTTTGCTCCAATCCACTGAAAGGGGCACCTAATGTCCAATCATAAAATCTTTGGGTTGTACAAATGAAGCAGGGTCATAGGCTGTCACACAGATTTTACAGTCTTTTTTGCTGTGGCCAGGAGGCAACATGTTGCAAGGTCTCTAGGGTGATATCCCCTCTTGTTCTTTTTTATCTTCATTTCCAGGCTGGTGGGTTTCAGGGTCAGGCATCTCATTTTTCTCTCCAGTGCCCCGGGTCCCTGCATGCCATGCCAACTGCTCCAGGAGCCACTGCAGACCTTTGGCATCCTAAGGAAAAGCACAAACATGTCCTCATCCCCATATAAGTGTGGGGTCAGGACCACGCCATTGGCCAGTTAAAGGCTTTTTCCAGGCAACCTGGGCATAAGAAGAAGTGACTGAGAACTTTAAAAACATTGCGCTGCAGATTTTTTCCAGTGATCAAGGGTTAAAAAACTTTAAATAAATAAAGCATGAGATAAGTAATTTTGAGGCGTCAAAAGGTATAACTTCCCCTTTTTTATTTTATTTTTCAACCACTGGCAGGAAGTTGGCATCTCGAAGCTCCGAGCTTTTTTTTTTTTTTTTTTGAGACATTTTTGTAGTTAGGTTTTTTTGTTTTGTTTTGTTTTGTTTTGAGACAGGGTCTCGCTTTGTAATTCAGGCTGGCCCTGAGCTCACTATGTAGCCCAGGCAAGCCTGGAACTCAGCAATCCTCCTGCCTCTGCCTCCCGAGTACTGGGATTACAGACGTGAGCCACCATGCCCAGCACTGTGGTATGTGGTATTGATCGCTGGTGGGTGTGAGTCACATGCCCAGCATTGTATGTGGTTACCAGGGATCGAACTCAGGACCTTGCACCGGAACCACTGAGCTAACCCTCTGGCCCAGGTTTTTTTTTTTTAAGTACATTTTTTATAACTTTTAAAATAGGCAAGCAAGAACAAAACAGCACAACAAATACCACAAACAGAGTACTGGTACAGTGCACGAAGGGGAAGACAAAGACAATATTATAGATTTTGCAGATCAACACAATCCAAAATAAGAAGCAAGGAAGATCTCTACCATGAGATTTAGGGGCATCTCCCCACTCCTCAGGCAGAGTCCAATAGCACGTCTGTCTAGACTTACATACCGCAACCAAGCCAAGATGATCTGGATCAACCCAGAAAAAACAGAAAGTTACTAGACACATAGAAGACACACAGAGAGAAACTTGCCAATCGGTTTTGAGCAATGTGTTCAACGTGGCAGGTGTTTTTGGGGGGGTAACCCCTCAGGCTACCAGGAGATCGCTGTTACTTGGCAACCAGCATGACCAGGGACCTTACGGGTTTGTTTGATTTTTTTTAGAGAATCTTACATAATTAGCACAATTAGCAAGTTGTTACAAGTTACTTTTACAGATTATATGTCACATTTGTACAGGATGTTTTTATAAAGTACAAAGTTTGTTTACATTTTAAATGTCAGATAGGGTGATTTATAAAATGAAGATTTTTTTTAAGATACTGTAGCTCTTTTTTGTTTTTTAAAACCTTTTGTTACCATATCTATCACATCTATCACCAAATCTATAACCACTATCATAGGGACTGCCAGAACTTCTTTTAACAAAACTGATTTAGTACTGTCAAATTATGAACACATATTTTTAAAACTCATTATTTGTATTATTTCAGACCAAAACAAGTAAAGTTTATATATCTTTATGCCTTTTATAACTTGTTACATACCCTTAAGTTGAACTTTTTTTTTTTTTTTTGCCTCTTTTTACACACTGGCACAATCAGACATTTTTACTTAAAAACAAAAGCCACTTTTTCTCTCTCTCTTTTTTTTTTAACTTACTGCCAGTTACCTATCTTTTTGCTGATTTCTTAGACATTAAAACTTGCAATAACATTTTACAGGTTTTTTTAAAGTTTTATTGAGTTGTTTTATTTATCTTTACCACCTTGTAATGTTACTTTTTAAAAATGACAATTTTTAATTGGCTTAAAAAAGTACAGCTCTCAAAAGTTACAAAAGCAATTTTTTTTTTTAAACACTCTCTTCCTCATGCTCCAAGGAATTCTCTGTTGCTGGTTTCACTTTTTTCCCTTTACTAGCTTCTTTTTGGGCTAAGGGAGAGGATCCCCATCGTGACTCTTTATACCTCGGGTCCAAATTCCATAAGGAGAAAGTGTCCACCATTTGGGCCATGAGCAACGTAATAATCATGTAAATGGTCTGCCACCTTTTGCGATGTTTCCAAGGTGACGGTCCCACTGTCAGGGAAGCACGGGCAAACCTCCTCCACAAAACTCAAAAAGCATTCTAACTGAGCTTGTCCTACCTTTGTTCCTCTAGCTTTAAGCATATTTTTAAAAACTTGCACAAAGAGTTCCCTACTAGTAGCTTGTCCCATAATTTATTACTCCCGACGACTCGCTGCCCGTCCACTTACTCTGACACGTGTCCCCTTCTTTTTTCTTGCGGCGTCCTTCACAAATGTCCCGCTCCTCAGGTCCCTGTTCTGGGTGCCACTTGCCGGGGCCTGCCGGCAATCTGACAGTGCCTGAGTCAGGGGATGAGGATTCAGAAAAACACAAGACAGACAAAGACAGACAAAGATGGGATCGGGAGGACCTCTCAGTCAGTACCGAGCAGGCACCGTGTTTATTGATCAGGCTATATTTATACTGATTTAGAAGGGTAATGTGACATCAATAATGGTTACTATGATCTTATACATTTATCGTTTGGTTGGTAGAAACAAAAGCAGGTAATCAAGAGATCAGTACATTTCTTAGGAACGAGAACAGAAACAAATGGTAACTATAAACATGATGATCATAAGACTGGAATCAAGTTCTCAAAATGTTAAACTACAATTCCCTTAAATCTTTTCCCTAACTCTAACTTCCTTGTACTACTTTCTATTAATGCTTAACTTTGAATAGAATGAGACCAGAAGAGTAAGTACATCCATCATTCCGCTAATTCTATGAAACTCTGTGCTAGCCTATGGAGAACTGGAAGAGAAACAATACGTTGCTAACTTGAGAGACAATGGTCAGCGGCCCAGCACAGGAATAGGGGAATTTTCCCGGAGCCAGAACGTTTTCTGGCGGTCACCCAGGGCAGCTCCTTGTTAGAGCAGATCCTCTGGTTTATTCGGGGCAGCACCATAAAGTGCAGACCCCGGACTCAGGAGTTATTCCTCAAAACCCCAGGCATAAATGCCTGGTCCAGTTACACCCTGCTGAGCTGCTTCCCACAGAAGTACAAAGAAGAACTCATGGGCCTGGGATTTAGTTCAGTGACTCCAGCAACTGCTTGCAAGTGCAAGGTCCCTGGTTTGATCCCCAGTAACCACATACAACAATGCTGAACCATGGTGGTTCATGCCCATCAACAATCAGTACCACAGACCACAGTGCCAGAGGTGGTGGCTCACACCTATAATCCCAGCACTCTGGAGGCAGAGGCAGGTGGATTACTGAGTTCGAGGCTTGCTTGGGCTACATAGTGAGCTCAGGGCTAGCCTGAACTACAAAGTGAGACCCTGTAGAAGAAATTCAAGTCTAATGACTTAAAAGGCATTAGATTCTTGTTAGTTTTTCACATATCAAAAATAAGGCCATTATTAATATTCTTTAGCATAATGAATCAATATTTCTATTTTATTTACTAATGAATACTTCTATTTTCTTTCTTTCTTGGACAGGGAGACTCCTTAATATTTCTTTAGGAATATAATTTTGAAAACCACTGTAGTGGGTCTTGCCATATATTTAAACCAGAAAGTCTGGTTTACATATGTATTTCTCTTCTTAACAGTCCTTGTCCATATCACATTGGAAACTTGAAATTGCCCAGAGAAATTGGGAAACACTTCAAATCAGCCTGTTTTCCCAAGTTTCCTGGCTGTTAAACCTTTACCAGTATACACTAGAGAAATGAACTGAATTTTAGTTTTATCAGTAGTGTTTAAGAATATCTTCTCACATAAACATTGGATGTGACCACTAATAGACATCTGTGATACTTGCCAATTGGATATCTGAAGATGTGTGATTTTGTTTCACTGTTCATTTCTTTATAATGGAGTTGACATTTTAAAGAACATGACTTTTTTTTTTCCTTTTTTGACAGGGTCTCACTTTGTAGTTCAGGCTGGCCCTGAGCTTACTATGTAGCCCAGGCTAGTCTTAAACTCACCAATCCTCCTGCTTTTTTCTCCCAACTGCTGGAATTATAGACGTGAGCCACCACACCAGGCACTGTGGTATATGGTACTGATTGCTGGTGGGCATGAGTCACCACACCCTATATTGTTATATGTGTCTACCAGGGATTGAATTCAAAACCTTGCAATTGCTAGGCAGGCACTGAACTAAATTTCCAGCCCAAGCTTGACATATTTTAAAACCATTGATTTATTATAATTTCCTCCTATTTTCTAATTCAATCTACTATGCACAATGTGCCTAGTTTTAAAAACTCTGATTTATAAAATATTGAAAGAAAATCATAAGTGTGGGATGTTTCTTGTAATCTCTTTAGTGAGATTACACTATACGGAGGAGAAAAACTATGACTATGATAGAAATAGCTACCCTGTGACAATCATATATAGACCAAGAATCCTAGGAAAAAATTGATGCAAATATGGTTATATGCAGTTTCTTGTCCATTTTTACAGTTTGATATAAAATTCAGAACTTTAAAACAGGAATAGTAGCATATTTCTTTAGTCTCATCTACTTGGGAGAATAAGTTGTGAGAATTTCTTGAGTTCAAGGGAATACAAAGTAGACATATTTTTTAAAATAATTCCAGGAATGCTATTAACTGATAGTCCAGGCATTGTGGCATGTACTTGCAATCCTAGCATTTGGGAGGCTGAGGCAAGAGGATCACAAGTTAGAGGCAAGCCTGGTCTGGATAGTGAGTTCAAGGCCAGCCTGAATGAGCTACATAACAAGACCTTGTATCAATAATGGTAATAATAATAATAATAATAATAATAATAACTGATAGCAAAAATTATTTAAAAGACATATCTGAGAAAAATGTGGTACCTTATTCCTAAACAAACAACATGACCTCAAAGCCTGGAAGGGTGTGAGGAGAACAGACTTGTATCTACTATGCCAGAATGAAAAAGCTAGTTGTTACCGGGCGTGGTGGCTCATGCCTGTAATCCCAGCACTCCGGAGGCAGAGACGGGAGGATTGCTGAGTTCGAGGCTTGCCTGGGCTACATCGTGAGCTCAGAGCCAGTTTGAACTACAAAGCGAGACCCTGTCTCAAAAAAAATAAAATAAAATAAAAAAGCTACTTGTTATATGCAATACCTATAATGCATTACCCTACAACCTGCTCCTATTCACACACATTTTTACTTGTTTCTCCATTCCTTCTCGATTTAAGGATGTGTACTAGAGAAAATTAGCCATACTTGTAGTTCTAGAACATTTCATTTCCCTCACCAAAATCTTTGATTCAAGGCAATCATGTGATCCAAGAAAGACAATCAAGGTAACTCTCTGGTCTGGCAAAGCATGGTGGATAGATGTGATCACCTGCACTGAGGGAGAAAACATACCCATGGTTTGAGACCAGCAATTAGTCCACAGGAAAAGAGAGTGCTTCATGGCAACCAACTGCCTCTTCGTAGGTCCTATACTGGCATCAGGTGTAGGTCATCCTATCAAAAGCCACTTGAATAAATATGATTTGGAAAGAAACTAGCATGTATATAGGGGGTGGGGGTTGTGGGGTGGGTAGGGATATGGGTAAAAATGAGAATTAATTTCTGTCATATACTGGTACAAATTCCCCAATGTTGAGTGTGTTTGGGAACTGTATATAAAATGTACCAATAAAGAATTCAATTAAAAAATAATTATAATTTTTAAAAAGCCACTTGAGCTCTCAGAGGTTCACCTGTAAAGTTCTGAGAAATGTTCTGCACATATTCTGAGATCTTGTCATGCCTCCCTTCCCAGCCATTTTTACTCATGCCTTCATCTCCTTTCTCATTTCCCTCTCTGACATGCTCATGTCCCCATAATGTGCTGAGGGAGTGGATATCTCTGTCTTTTATAGCTTCTTCCTGCTGGAAGGGGCTATAGACCCTACCTCCTGAGGATTATGTGCTTTCCGTCTGTCAGTGCACTGGCTGGACTGAAGAAAAAAACTGTTGGAAGACAATGAGTAAAGAATTAGTGACCACTATTAGTGATTCTATTTGATGGGAGAAAGTAACTTTACTATTATGTTGGGGATAGAGACTCTTAATATGAGGAGCAGATCAGATTTCCATGCTTCTTGTAGAGAAGAGAATATGGCAAAGCAGGAGGATAAATTCGGAGAGAGCATAGCCTTGGCAAGACCACCACAAATAGATCTAATTAAAACCCGGAGCCTAAATACAAGTTCTCATTTAAGCTGTGGTGAGTTAGGGTCATTAATGAGTCTACTTATCTAGGCCCTAGTTTTTTAAGGAATCTCCACACTGATCTCCACAATGGGTGTAGCAGTCTACAATCCCCCCAACAGTGGAGAAGGGTTCTTTTCTCCCCACAGCCCCACCAGCATTTGTTGCTGGTTGATTTCGTGATAGCAGCCATTCTTTCTGGAATCTAAGTGTCATTTTCACCAGCAATATTAAACATTTCTTCATATGTTTCTTTGCTGTTTTTACTTCTTCATCTGAAAAACGTCTGTTCATTTCAGATGTAAGATTGCCCTTCTTGTCACCCTATCAAACTTTTGATTTCCTAAGAGAATTTAGACATGTCTCTTTGGGATCTCTTCAATGCATGATAGAAATATAGATTAGAAATATAGACTACTTCTAAGAGTTGTAGAATTGCCTGCCTGTGTTTTATAGATAATTGCTTATTTGTCATCAAGCTCCTCCTTTCCAGATTGCTACATGGGCATGTATCGCCAGAAAGACATATCTGAATGCTGTATAGAAATATAGCTTCTTGTCTTTTCCTAATACCAAGGCCTGAGTAAGAGCTATTAACTCTGCCTTTTGAACAGAGAGAGGTCTCTGGGAGAAGTTGACCTCAGTGACCTGTTGTGAACTGACAACTGCACAACATGGCTGCTTGCATAGGTCTGAGAGATCACTCGTTCCCACTAGTGGCTCATTTCCGGGCCTGTGGACACTACAAAGGCAGAATTAAATGTAGTGCAAGCTTTTATAGCCACCTCATGGGTGTCTAAGAGCATAGGCTAAAATTTGGTAAGCTATTCCTCTTAATCACAAGTAACCTCTTATCTAAGCTTTTATCTCCAGAGTACCCTTGACCTGATGGAGAATCAGAAATTTTAGTTTGTATTCTAAAATCTCCCTCTGTTAGCATTGCTATAGTTGCTACTGCTGTGAGGCAGGATGGTCATCTAGCAGCCACTCTATCTAACAGGCATGCCCTAAATCAACAACAAATATAAACAGGCTGCTTTTGGTGAGTACAAACAGCTTTCCAGTAAGAAGAGAAAATGGACTAAAAAAAATGTGATTTACAGCTCCCTGGTGCCAAAAGTCCAGTATAATGGTTTATATCCCAAAGCAGGCCATCCTTGAGCATCATGATCATAAGTGTTCCAGCCTAGACTCCTCAGCCTCTTTAATACCTATATTAGTTAATCTAACTAATACCTATCTTAGTTAATTTCTAATACTTCTTTCCTTTGGTGTTAGCCCAGCTACTCAAGGATGAACCCTCTTCCCCACTGTCAGTTCATCCACATATGGATGTGATAAACTCAGTTTATCCCAGCTAGCAGCTGGGAAATCTCTTGATTTTAGAATCTGTTAACTGGAATCAACTTTTCTTCTCACACTGAAGAGCCTTTTTTTTTCGACAAGTGGATTCATTTTTTTTTTAGACAGGGTCTTGCTTTGTAGTTCTGGCTGGCCTTGAGCTCACTATGTATGAGCTCACTATGTATAATCCTCCTGCCTCTGCCTCCCAAATTCTGTGATTGCAGGCATGAGCCACCACACCCGCCTTTGTGGTGTGTGGCACTGATTGGTGGTGGGTGTGAGTCACCACACCCGGTATTGTTGTATGTGCTTAACAGGAATGGAACTCAGGACCTTGGGTTTGCTAGGCATGCAATGAAACCACTGAGCTAAATCTCCAGCCCAACAAATGGGTTCTTCATAACACTAACTTTTTGAAAAGTGTGCCACTGGGTGGAATTCTTGTTTTAGCATCTGATTCAAGATACCCAAATAAATTACTGTCTTTTGTGATAAGTATAAGAAAAAAGCAAATTAATTAATATATACACAGAAATGAGACTTAGGGAGAAGCTGAGCTTTGGGCCTGATCATTGCTGATCTAGGAACAAAAAAGAAAGACTCTGAGCTTGCCACAACTTTATTCAGTACATCAGGAGTAACAAAATGTAACGGATGACTCAGGGTGTAGGCCAGAGATAAGCCTAGAACAATGAGGAATTACGTAAAGATCCTAGGCCAGAGGGAATTTTTGTTGATCAGGAATTTGTCTGTCCCTAGGCTGTCTTTCACTGGATTATAGGGCTCTGGAGCATCATAGCATCATGGGATCACAGTTGTCTGGGGTGCCAGCTGAGGCTTCTGCAATTTACATCAGACAACTGGAGTCATATGACAAATAAAAGAATGTCCTATCAGTCCCTCTCACTCCTGGATGGTGGATCTTCTACTAATTGGTTATGAAAGACAGC
Organism: Thryonomys swinderianus; assembly: GCA_004025085.1. Lineage (NCBI taxonomy): Eukaryota > Metazoa > Chordata > Mammalia > Rodentia > Thryonomyidae > Thryonomys > Thryonomys swinderianus. The sequence continues at coordinate 2,572 of PVIC010049675.1, read as the reverse complement.
TGGATTTTCCTCTTTTCCCTGTATGACCTCACTCATTTTATCGTAAGTAATGGATTTCTTAATATCTTTGCAATAATAAGAACAACTATCATATAAAACAGTATTTTTAGTACCTCACCAATATTATAGTCCCAATTTGATGATGGCAGAATATCCTCTTCAGGGTTGTTTCCTTTCCTTCTTATTTTTTTTTTACATAAATCACAGTTAAAAAGACATTGTAACTATAGTAAATGATTTTTTGAAATAAATGATTTATTGGAAATCTCAGTTTTTATACATATGAAGCTTGCTGGCTATGTGGTGCGACCACTCTTAAGGGAGGACAAGTAATGAATTAGAGGAGTAAGAAGCACCACTTTCGGTATGTTGTGAGGGTTTAAAATGATCTGTATGTATCCAGTGGGACTTAAGTTTGTCTGAGAAGCACGATGATTCACCAATTTTACTGCCCTGAAGATTAGAAAGATGTTGAGATTTCTTAGTACAGTTGTCTTCATTGAACAGATTAAAGAGACCCATATCTCCTTGAGGGACAGGTAGGAGTCTGAGGCCTGGATCATCAAAGATCTCTCTCTCTTCCTCAGGGGCCACCCTAAATATCACAGTTTCTAGAATTTTCTGAGATAATGGATCACACAAAAACTAAACATAACATATTTCATTCTACCTTGTTTTAACAAGAGGTTTTTGTTTGTTTGTTTTCTCTAGTACTAGGATTAAATTCAGATGAATAAGCTATTTAACTAAAAACAGCCTCATAATTTAAATTGCTATCCTATACCCATATATTGCTATTTCCTGGTACATACTGAACCCAAATTGCCTCCAGCAGTACATAAAATCTTCCTTTTTTTAAATTGGGAGGATCAAACCTTTCCCATTGACCAAGGATACAGCCTAGAGGGGAAGTTGGTGGAATCTGCAAAGTATGGATCATGCACATGGGTGCCTATGCTTCATTTTAGGGCATATACAAGGGAGACAACTAGGTCTCAGCTCCTTAAGATGGCATCTCATGCAGAAGTAGACCTGACTTGATCCCACAAAGCACCCTTTATGAGACTCAAGTATTTACTAGATGTTACAGTCACAAACCTCCTAAGAGCCCCTAAACCATGCCAGATCTAAAATCTCTTCCTTTCCTGCATGAACAAAAGGGGAGTCCATCAGTAAGCTCCCTAACCTGCCACCAGGGCAAACTAATCCAGATGCACATAAAGTTCTCCCAATGCCCAACTCTCCATAAAATCCCCACTCCACTTCCCAACACCCTCTCTCACCACTGTTTGAGGCAGCTTGATTCACCTACATTAAAGCCTTGTGACAGGTGTTTCTGTTTCAGGGCTTTTTTCTTTCACAAGACAAATGTCTCTGACCAAAGGTAGGATGACATAAAGCATAGAAGAAAGCTCTACTGGGAGCCTTTTGTTTTCACATTGGAGTCTATTAACCCCTTAGGGAGAGAGGTGTTGAGCCACTTGATGGCTCTATCTAGCCCTTTGAAACTCCCATGAGATCTGATGGAAGTCCTCCCCACTGAGAGTCCCTCAGCCCCAGTGAACCACCTGGTGGCTCTACTTAATCAGGGATGAGACACTTGGGGCCTGATAGTAAAAATTCTGGTGCTTTGTTTAAATCAATAGAAACGACACCTTTAAAATAATTTTAAGACTAACATGGCTCTACTTTTTTTTTTGAGACAGGGTCTCGCTTTGTAGTTCAGGCTGGCTCTGAGCTCACTATGGAGCCCAGGCAAGCCTTGAACTCAGCAATCCTCCTGTCTCTGCCTCCCGAGTGCTGGGATTACAGGCATGAGCCATCACACCCGGCATGGTTCTACTTTTGTATACTCACAGTCACTTGAGTTAAGCTTTCCTGGCTGTTCTGTTATTCTGCTCAGGAATAAGTCTGAATTTTGTAAGAAATGAAGAGATTTAGGGCGGAGGTAGCTCAGTGGTTCCAGCGCCTGCCTCGCAAGCGCAAAGTCCTGAGTTCAACCCCTGGTAACCACATACAATGCTGGGCATGGTGACTCACACCCACCAACAATCAACCAGCAATCAGCACCACATACCACAGTGCCGGGCATGGTGGCTCGCACCTGTCATCCCAGCACTCGGGAGGCAGAGACAGGAGGATTGCTGAGTTCGAGGCTTGCTTGGGCTACATAGTGAGCTGAGAGCCAGCCTGAACTACAAAGCGAGACCCTGTCTCCAAAAAAAAAAAGAGATTTAGCTTAGTTTAAAAGAAAAGAAGGAGGAGGCCCACATATTGTTTATCAGAGGCAGATCATAAGAGAAATTGATTTAAAAAAAAAGGGGGGGCTGGAGGGTTAGCTCAGTGGTTCTGGCACCTGCCTCACAAATGCAAGGTCGTGAGTTCGATCACCGGTAACCACATACAATGCTGGGCGTGGAAACTCACGCCCACCAACAATCAATACCGCATACCACAGTGCCGGGCATGGTGGCTCACACCTGTCATCTCACTCGGGAGGCAGACACAGGAGGATTGCTGAGTTTGAGGCTTGCCTGGACTACATAGTGAGCTCAGAGCTAGCCTGAACTAC